>JALLBH010000440.1:0-30496 GCA_036940005.1 Skeletonema menzelii | reverse complement strand
TCGCCACTCGTGCAAAAATTTCGGTACACAGCACAGTGCATGTATTTATAGTACCTACATAGGCGTAAGTACACGGTCTATGTATCTCTCTCACACACTCTCTCTCTAGAGAGGAGAATAGTAGGGTTGTAAAGTTGTTGACCACGTTGAAGACAAAAAATCCTTTGTTTTATTCATCATAACGACGCTATTAATGAAAAGGCCCACTCTCAATCTGCAACTCAATCTCATTCTCAAACAAAGAGTCCTTCACCCGACGAAGAAATTTTCTGCTGTTATTGAAAAGGCCATGTCTCTATCTGAAGCTCACGCATTAGCTGCACTTTGTCGAAATCCGACAGATCATTTATCGTACCAGAAGATGGTTGTGATGCCTGCTTGGCTCTAATCACACTTGCATAACACACACTATCCGGCTCTACTTCTGAATTACCTGCAGCCTGAAGCTCTCTCATTTGATCTAGCAATTCTTCTGCTTTCAATCCGGCATTGGCGTTGGATGATGATCGGGAGTAAGAATCAATCACCATTGTGAAAGTGTTCCGGTTTGGTGACAAAGTATCTGAATCCAATATCACCTGAAGAAGACGACGAGCCTTTTTTGACATTCCTCTCACAGCGTAGTTGAGGAGTAACCCATGGTAAGCGGCAAGATCCAAGTCGAGAGAAGGATCATCCTTCATTTTTTCGAACAGTGCTTCAGCTCTGGGAATTGCCTTGTTGTCGTCGGTCTTTGCCCATGCGTTCAGAATAGCAGTGTAATGAATTATTCCAGGTCCCTGTTTCAGATCTCCTAACTTATGTTTGTGGTCCATTTCTTTCAGCAGATTCTCCGCTTGTTGGGCCAATCCAAATTTTGCAAGGATGCTAAGACGATGAGCGAAGATGATTTCATTACCACCACCACCATTTTGCTCGAGGGACTGTGCGAGTTCCTTGGCCCTAGCAATCGCGATATCTTTCGACTTGCCAGAGTTTTTGAGAGCCTTGATAGTGGCTCCATACGAGTACGCATCAGGTTTGAGACTCTGATCATGCAGTCGTGATAAAAGTCTTTCTGCACTGCCCACTTTGCCTGCATTGGCGTAGCATGCAAGCAAAGTATTATACAGCTTCAAAGTTGGCTGCTGAATACCTCCTCCGAGCTCACTCATTACTTCAACTCTTGTAACAAGTGACTCTGCGCGTTCTACTGCGTCTAAATCACTCGTTTTGCCTATAGCTTCCAACACAGCTTCATATGATCGAATATTCGGCCCACTCTCCTTTGACTTCCCTTCAAGAATATATTCGTCAATTGAATGTAATAGAGCCTCGGCTTCGGTGGCCATTCCACGTCGTGCAAAGAGCTTGAGCATAGAATTAAAGGTGGTGATGGGCACGCTAAAAGGTTCCACGTCTTTCACATTCTCCCGTGGGTAACCTATTTGATACAAGATGTTCCACGCTCTTTCAACAGCGTCTTTGTCGTCACTAAGAGATATCGCTTTGATGACCAAACCATATGATTCAGGTGTTGGTGTGAACTCTTCTAAAAGTTTTTCTGCGGCAGATGACATTCCTGCCCTTGCGAAGCAGTTTAGAAGGATGTTATATGTACCCGCATCCAATTGTGGGACATTGTCCATCGACTGCATCTTGTGAAACAGTGCTTCCGCGCTTTCGGCAGCCTCCTTTCGCTTGTATGCTGGCTTTGTATTCTCGTATGCCTTCAGTGCCAAGACGTAGAGTTCGATATCATTTTTTGCAGGTGATAAATTGCAGTTCAGATATTTTTCTAGCACATCTTCAGCTTTAGCACCCTCACCGCGTTTTATCATACACTGCATAGCTGCGTTAAAAAGACGACGGTTCAATGCTGTACTTGGACCTTTGCCACTTCCACTTTGTTCTATTTGATCAATTAACGACAACACTCTATCAGGTGATGTTGTATCGTTCGACCTCTCTAAAGCTCGAATCGCAGATAAATAACATGCTGAAGTTGGCCTCTCGATCTGTTGTACAAGTGAATAAGCTTCTTCTCCCATCCTATTAATGCTGTAGCAATTTAGCATTGACGCATAGGTGATTGTATCTGGCAATGGTGGAAGTATTGTAATGCTGGAGGTCGCTTTGTGAAGCGAATTTTGTTCTGCCATAGCCTTGAACAGTCGCTCAGCGGAACTAACTCCATTCCTTTCTCGACTGAATCCGTGCAAAACAGAGTTGTAGCATGCTGTGTCAAGAGCGGATAGTTGCGATGAAGATTGAGATAGCAATGTCTCGATTTCTTGCAGTAGCTTTTCAGCTTCAGTTCCCATCCCAAGAGCCGCGTAGCCGCTCAATACCGCATTGCATGTGTGATTGGTAATTTGCATTCCCTCCGCTGGCATGTGATTTAAGAGAATATAACGAGCACGAGCCAACGCCTCAGTTGCAGATGCATTTCTTGTGTTGCTGCTACTATTCTTTGATGGTCGTTTGCTTTTCTTTTTATCGGCAAGAAGCAAAGCACACTTAGCGTATGCACGCAGAAGAGAATCGTAGCAAGGAGTTGCATCTGCTGGATTGAGGCTATTAATGCCGCTGCTCTTGACAGACTCGTTAGATGCATCCGACGCAGCCATAGCAATTTCGAAACCCATTGCCCTGCTCAGCAATGCATGGGCCTCTTCGGCACGACCCCATTGTGCCAACGCGTTCAAGACAGAACCGACAACACGTGCATCCCAGCCATCTATTTCCTTCTCCAACTCGTCAATGAACTTCAGAGCTACATCCGCAGCTGATGCTTCTATCATGGATGAGTCTGCAGCTATCATGGTTGCAAATGATAAAACATCTTTCTGGTAACAATCTGCGTCGCAGTAAGGAGTACGTTTGTCTCTACACAATTCCTTCAGTAAAAAGACAACATTCTGTAATCTGGCCATATCTTTTGAGTCGAGATATTGCTGATTCTTCTTCTTGCTCTTTCGAGCACTATACTGCCGCCTTTGGGATTTACGACTTTGACTACTCTTCGTCAGAGCAGTCAAAACAGAGAATATATGAATCTTTTTCACAAACGTTCTCTTGTCAAAACGCTGGGCATCCTCCCATCTCTCGACCTCTGTCAGAATACGTTCCAAGATACGGAGACTCCATAACGATTTTTCTTCTGGGACATATCGTATTGAATTGCATAGTCCAGTCAAATCACGCTGGGTTAGATCCCCAACTGGTATCGAAAGGATTGTTTTGATGGAATTCTTTTGGTTACTAGATTGTTGCGTCTCTTGCTTTGTAGAAGTAGGTTGGATATGGCAATGTTTGGTATCTCGTTCTTCCTCCTCCCGTTCTGTTTTGTGTTCTCCCAGCTGATTACGTCGTTCTTTTCGAAGTAACTCAAGTTCCTCAACGTTGGAACTTAGATCTGATGGCGATGAGTTGAGTTGTGAGGTTGTGATTTTCAATTGTGATGGCGGAGAGAAAGCAATCAGTGGTGCCATTAAGGTTGCCAGCACCAGAGCTGCAAGAAGATAGTGCGGTTGCGCCATCCTGATAATGATATTATAAGTATGATTGCTACTAAGCTACAGACTGGGTGGCACCATTCTGATAGGTAATGTTAGTGTAGTTCGTATCAACGTACATACTTATCACCTCCATCCACCTCGACCCTCGAACACACGGCGAGAGGTGAGAGCGCAATCAACGTAGGAATAGTACACTTCCACGTAGGACCGCAGTCCAAATCCTTATCACCTATCGCGACCTCGCACCGCGCAGCGATCGAGTTGGTAGATATGAAATAAGAAGTGATAAGCAAAATCTCTAATTTCAATTACGCTGCTCTAGAAAATAATCAACATGGACGCTCTGGGCGGTTACGGGTCGTCAGATTCATCTGAGAATGACTCCGGTGATGACAAACCAAAGAGTGCTCTGTCTGGCCTCTTGGCAAATTTATATGATGCCAGCGACGACGATGATGATGCACACGACGCTGTAGCAGCCGACAAAAGAACCGTCGACTACGGAAATGAAACGAATGTTGAACTTCCTCTCAAAAAGAAGATGCGGCGGGGTAGTGGAGAAGGTCAAGATCATGACAATGTGGCTCATGTCCTACCACCACCCCAATTGTTGGCATCAACAAATAATAACACAGCTCAAAAAGCTGACATCAAAACAGACATTGAACCATTCCAGTCTCTACTACTCTCTTCAAAAGACTACACATCTCAACTACGCAAAACTTTAACACAGCAATCACAATCTCAAAGAAGTGTTATGTCGCAAAAACAGAATCAATTGGCTGACAGGCTGAAACTCATCCAGGAGACGTTTCAAAGGAGTGATGAGACTACACAACAAACCAAACAGATCAATGGTTCATCCAATACTGCTTCATCATCATTTGCCTCTCACCTCAAGTCAAAGCAAGAATTTGGCAATCCACACCTTCTCAAAGGTATCATCGATCATTTTCAAATTACTCCAATGGATGCGAAGAAATTCAAACCATTTGAATTCTTTGATAGATTACAAGTATCGGAAGAGAAGGCAAGGATTGCTGCGGCAAACTATGACGCTGGGAATTTGTCATGAGGCTTGTTACCATAGCCTTAAAACGATCTCCGATCGCGCCCAGGCAAGCCTGCCTGCTAATCAAACAATTTATATGTAACACCTATCCATTCAACCGCAAAAGATCAATATAATGGATTCGTTGCATAAAGATTTTACTTACACAACACAAAACTAGGATTAGGAGAAATGTGCATAATCTCCAACATCAACCCTAACCCTAACGTGAGTATAATGAAGTGTTACCCTCTCCTGACACAAAAATTCTTAGTATTCCCCAAATCATTTTACATGCAACCTAACACATCATATCATTGCAGCAGCAGAACCAATTCGAGTCGCGAAGATAACTGTATCGCCATTGGCACCACTATCATCGTCGGTGTCGTTCTTCCGAGCTTAACTTTGAAGCAAATGCGGATTCCTGATCACCTTCAGATTGCAACACTCGATCAGAAGAAGAATCAGTAGCTAGCGCCTTTGGGTGATCAGTGATTTGAACAGCAAGGTGGCGACGTTTTCCAGCAAGCCTGAGGAGCTTGGGCAGTGGTATCAAGTTCGTAGCTGAAGAAACTGGCTGGGATGAATGAAGGACGCAAAGTGGACCTTCTCTCTACAGAAGAGGACGATCTCAGCTCACTGTTAGCTTGATGCGTAGGTACCTACCTACGTTGCTACTTGCAATAAATGTACTAATTCCTATGTAAAAAAGAAATCGGCGGCAAGTTTCAATTTCGGCGCACCCGATCAACAACGATCTGTTGGTAACGGCTTCATGAAGATCTGCGATACTGACACTGAACGATAAAGTGATAGTAATTTCAATTGATGCCACCAACATAGCTAACCAAACTTCGGCATATCAACAATGGACCCGTCTTCTATTTCCAAATCTAAGCGCGGTGCGTTTCAGCCTCGCGGTGATCTACAAAACCGCTCCCCAGAAGATGAAGACAACGACGAAAAGCCATCTCATTCCAATCCATCGTTGCCCCCGTCAATCAAGAGCAAAAATGCGACAACAAAACAAAAGAAGGCAAATTACCTGCCAGTCAGGTCTTCTGGCTATGGCCGCGCTTCTCCGTCGGTGAAAATGTCGATTAGTAGTAGCCGGCCAAAGCTAAGGCATGGCGATGGAAGTCTCGCCGGTGAACGAACGATTGACAAACAGAAGGCACGGAGGTCCACTTCCCGATCATCATCGATGCTTTCGGCGAATGCGACGGCAACGAAAAATTATTGCAATAGTGGCAAGTCTCGACAACGGTCCGCCAGTCCGGCGGTGAGGAATATGCGGAGTAAGAATTGTCCTAGCCCGGCGGTCGGGAACTCGCAAAAAGAAGAGCACCAGCAGCAGCATCGATTGAATAACAATAAGCGTCATCATGATGAAGATGATAAACGAATTCATGGCGTACCATTGAAAAAACAAAAGAATCAAGAAAACTTTTCCAAATCTTTTGCTTCGCCAGAATCTAAGAAGAATTATCGCGAAGCTGAGACAACTAGTCAAAACATTGACATTGATCCTACGCCCGTCAAGGCTGCCAAAAAACTGTTATCAGATGCAAGGAAGCAGGCTGCAGTGATGGAACATACACCCCTTTCGCCGTTGATTCAGAGTCCTGTGATGGAAGAAGAAACAATCGATTGTGAATGTGAAGTAGCCAAGGCAGATACTGATCCATCTGTACTACAATTCGCTGACGGCAATTTTTCAACCTCTGCAGATTCCAACGGCGGTGTTTCATCTATGTTCACCGACTTGCATCCTAGCATTAGCCAAACACAATCTCTATCTGACAACCTCTTCTCTATCCAATCCGGAATAGCATCCACTTCCATACTGAGCCTCATCAAAACAAAAAATAAATCATCATCATCTGCAGCTGCGCCATCCGATCTACGAAAAAGATTGGAACGTAGTGAGGAAGAATTGAAAACATTGAAACCTATTTGTAATGATTTATTGAAGGGGAAGGATGAGTTTGTTGCCGGAGCTGTTAGAATTGAATTGGCACTACGTCAGAAAATTATGGGTGTTCAAACTTCCTTTAGGTTGCTTGGTGAGGAAAAGGAAACATTGACGAAGCAATTGAACGGTGCAAATGATACTGCTCTGAAAATGCAAGAGGAATTGGAATGTCTTGGGCGAGAACGAGATTTGGCAAAAGCCAAGTGCAATGCTCTTCAGGACGATTGTGATGGTGCCAAGAGAACTCTTGAAGCGTCGCAGCAAAAGTATACTGATAGTTGTGTCAAAATGGCCTTGCTGGAGACCAAGTTGGAAGAGTCCAAGTCTCAATTGGAAGAAGCTCGCTGCCAGGTAATTGAGGCGCAATCATTCACAGAGAAGGCTGTTGATGATGCCAAGGTTGAATTGTCCATAGAAGTAAATAAGTTGAAAGAGAAGAATGAAACAATGGTAGCCATGATGAAGGCTAGAGAGATAGAGGTTTGTAAATTGATGGATTTTGACTTGGAGTCGGTTAATTTTGACGACGGATCATCTTTTCTGAATGCCATTCGATCCAAAGTTGAAGAATATCGGCATGATGCCAATACCACCATCGAACATCAGAATGAATTGGAGAGACTGAAGGCAGAGTTGAAGCAGTCCAAGACGGATCTTTGCGTGAGTTTCATGGTGTATGTTATCTGCCATCGCTTCAGTTGTTTTGTTTCATTTAAGCTCAACAACATTTTGTCTACGTTCCCTCAGTGTGCACTAGAAAGAGCTGCAACAAAAGACAAAGATATGAGTGAATTGATGAAGAGTATTAGTGAAATCCAACGAACGGCACAAGATCGTGAGCAAGAAGTCCAGCAATTACGAAAAGATGCGGAGAATCGAGCATTGGATTCTGAAAAGAATGTGCTATCGTTGAATATTGAGAAACAATCTCTTGAAAAAGCTTTGGAAGAAACAAAGGCAAACTGTGTATCACTTGAGAATAAAGTTCAGGATCTGCTGCAACAGGTGTCTGAGTCCAAGATTGAATCGACACAGCTTACTTCACAGCTTCAATTAGAAAGAGATTTACGTTCGAGGAGCGAAGAAAAGGAGAAGGAGGAACACAATGAGCGTGTTGCCTTATCGGCGCAAATGCTGGCGATGTCAAAAGAACATAGTAGAGCGGAGACTCAGATGCGTAACGATATTGAAAAGGTTGAAGTATCTTGGTCTGAAAAGCATGCTGCAGCTGTGAGAGAGTCGGTGGAGAAAGATGAGCAGCTGAAAAAGTGCAGAGAAGAAATCATCTCGCTCATTGCCAAACAAGAATCGTTGAAGCAAGCATTGTCGGAACAAAAGACTGCCCTAGATGCCACAAAAGAAGAAGAAATCGGGAATCTAAAGGGAGAGATTACATTACTTCAGGAACGTCTGCAGTCGGAAGTTGAAAATTTAAAGTCTGCTGGTATCACAAGTGTACAGAGAGTTAGAGAACTTGAAGATACTATTCGAAAGAGTGAAGTTGAGAGAAAACGCATGCATAACATCATCCAAGAGCTACGGGGGAATGTCCGTGTGTTCGCGAGGATTCGGCCCTTCCTTCCTAACGAAAATGACAATAATGTGCCGTTTGTCAGTCCATCGGGTGAGACAACTTTGCAAATTTTGAGGGGAAGACAACAAAATAGCTTTCAATTTGATCGTGTGTTCGCTCCAAGCGCTGGGCAAGAAGCTGTGTTTGGCGAAGTCTCGGAGTTCGTGCAGTCGGCTCTTGATGGGTACAACGTTTGCCTATTTTCATATGGTCAAACGGGCAGTGGAAAAACACACACTATGCAGGGTTCGGGATCTGGGGTCATGCGTGGATTGATTCCCAGGTCTATTGAGCAAATTGGCCTACACAAGAAGAAGCTTGAACAAGATGGATGGGAGTTTGTTATGAATGTTTCATTTCTGGAAATTTACAATGAAGTGATCAGAGATTTGTTGAGAGATGCGAAAAATAATGAGAACAGGCATGATATCAAAGTTGACAGCAATGGACGTCGGACTGTTACTAATCTCACCGTGAAGCGGATTGATCCAATTGATGCAGACTGCTGTGATTCTCTCCTCTCTCTTGCAGCCAAGCGCAGATCAACTGCCTCTACTGACATGAATGCTGTCAGTAGTCGGTCGCATTCTGTTTTTACTCTGAATATGACCGCTAAACATGTCGAAAAGAATAAGTTGATTCAAGGTACTCTCAATTTGGTGGATCTTGCCGGCTCGGAACGATTGGATCGTTCCAATGCCACAGGCCAGACAGCGAAAGAAGCCATGGCGATTAACAAAAGCCTCAGCAGCTTGACTGACGTCTTTACTGCCATTGGAGAGAAATCGAGTCATGTTCCATTTCGCAACAGCAAGCTCACATATTTACTCCAGCCGTGCTTCTCCGGAGATGGCAAGACTTTGATGGTCGTGAATATTAGTCCCACAGAAGAAAGTGTTCAAGAGTCGATGTGTTCTCTACGTTTTGCGAGTCAAGTTAATAAATGTGAGCTTGGGAAGGCAAAAAGGGCATGCACTAAAGTGCGATAGAACAGAAGTTTACTCTAATAATTAGAACATGTGAATGTAGCAATCAAGGTGATACGATCACGACACCCATCGCACCATTCGCCCCACCTCCCATAACCTTTTCCCATTCTTCGTCCAGCTTATTGAGATCCACTCTGGAGAACACGGTAGGTAAGATTTTGCCGGATCTAAACAATGAAAGCAAATAGTGAAGATCCTTTGCGAACACCTCCTTCTCGTCACGGAAACTATCAAAAATGTCATAGTCTACTGCCATCCTATGTACACTGCTTCCTTTGAAGTCCTTCCAAACCGAGAAAAGATCTTCTGTGCATTCACCCATTGGAACAAATTTCTTTCCGCAAGAAGTTGTGTTCATACGCACAAACCTGCCACCAGACGCCATGACTTTGTAAAAGGAAGTATACGAGTGGTGATCCCCAACTGTGTCGACTATCACGTCCATCTGCCCACTCCATTTTGTCTTCCATTCTTTCTTTCTAAACAATGGATACCACTCTTTTACGCCCGATTCACGAATAGAGTGTTCGTACGAGCTATGTGATAGGGCATATACTGTTGCACCAGCATTCTTCGCTATATCGATCAATGCAAGTCCAACAGGACTGCCAGCACCATTAATCAACACGCAAGACCCAGACAGCGGGTTTCTAGGAGCAAAATCATCTGAATCAGAATACATCAGATCTGTGGCACCACAGAAGCTTTGTTCATTAGGAGGTAAACTTTCAAGGCATTGATAGGCTGCCATGTAGGTGCTCAGAAGGTGAACTATATCACTCGATGCAGTCGATACAGGAAAATCTTTCTCTGGTAAATCTATCAGCTCTTGTGAGTGTACACGCACATACCGGGAGCATCCACCTCCATGTGGTAACAAAGCAGCAACACGTCTGTGAAGCAAATGTTTCGAATTTAATCCTGTCTGCTCAACGACACCAACAATTTCATGGCCTGGTACCCAAGCTTCATGCACCAAACCTTCATTGTTGTCTCGTCGAATCCTCTCCAAACAATCCCGTGTTGAAATCGTGGTAGCATGAACTCTAATCAATACTTCATCATGCGATATTTCAGGCCTTGCGTACCTTCTCAATGTTAAACCAGATGTTGGAGTGTAGGAAGCATCGACGTGACGCTGCTCTTCTGTGGTTTGATTGCTCACCTTCTCAGTAACCGCGGAGTAGCATTCCGTGACAGCTGAATAGTCACAATCAAAGTCCTTTCTTTCTTTTCCAGTGATACCTGAGAGGATGTCGTCGAGGTTTTGCTTTACCGCATTAAGTTCTGCTTCATCTGTAGGCTGAACAGGTGACATCGACACGTCAACTGGAGAGCTAGATCCTAACTCCAATTCAGAAATGAAATCTAAAACATCTTTATCAATTGAGACATCATATGCGGGATGTTCCACTACTGCAGTATCTACTTCCTCAGCCGCGAGCACACCTTCGACCTCGAAAGCACCCTCATTATTGTGGACAATGTGTAGCGACACCAACCCAGCGTCTGTTGATGTTTCGCCGACGTCGATGCTCCCGCTGTGTTGTTGCTGGTGGTGGATCAGCATATCCTTGCGTGATAGAGTCGTCATGTTGCTTCCGCTCTTCTGAATACAACTGAACAGTGACGTCTCGGCCCCGGCAAGAGAGCAATATCAACAATAATGAGTATGGTACTGAAGCAAATGAAAGATCAATAAAGAGAGAGGATAATAAGAGGAGGGTGCGTGAGGGCGAGTGACACATCAAAGTCTCTTTTCTCACTAGGAAGAAAACGATTTCAATAGACCTGATACTAAGATGAAGAAGTTAAAAAGGGGACATAAAATTAGCCTGTTACATTAAAATCTTCTCACTTACTTATAACAAAGAAACTTCATCCTATCGCCTTCCTCATTACATGATACTACCAAGATGTCCGTATATCCTTTCAATTGTTTCCCCCATTCTTGATCCACCATCTCAAAGTCGATATGGGAGAATACTCTTCTTTTGATCTTGCCATGTCGAAGGAGGCTGAATAAATAGGTGAGGTCTTCTGTGAATAACTGCTTGTCTTCTTCGAAGCTGTCGAAGATGTTATAATCGACTGCCACTTCATTGATATGGTTTCCTTTGTAATCCTTGAACAGAGGAAAATACTCTTTGTCACCTTGCATTAGCGCTCCTTGAACAAGCTTCTTCCCAGCTGAAGTAGTATTCAAGCGCATGAATTTGCCACCAGATGCCATGACATCATAGAAATAAGAGTAATTGCCATAATCGCCAATGGTGTCTACTACAATATCCATTTTTCCGGCCAATCCAGTTCTCCACTCTTCCTTCTGTAACCAGGGATACCAGTCACCTTCTTTGACGCCCATTTCTTTAACTTCATCCTCATGATGATTATGCGACAAAGCATAAACTTCTGCACCAGCATGTTTCGCAACATCAATCAAAGCTAGTCCTACCGGACTACCTGCACCTGAAATCAACATTCTCTTTCCGAATAAAGGACTCCTCCTTTTTCCTGAACTCACACTCTCTCCTTCTTCGTCTTCTTCACGTAGAAGATATTCGTCCATTTTGAATGGAACACAGCATGATTGATCAATTTCAAAATAACCCTCCAGACATTGATAGGCTGTGAGATATGTTGACAACAAAAACACAATGTCTTGGCTAGAAGCGCGTTCTGGCACTGCGATCAAGTCAGCAGCGTGACAGCGAACATAACGAGAGCAACCACCCCCAGCTGGAAGCAAGACGGCAACTCTCCTACCCAGGAACCTTTTTGACTCACTTCCTGCACGCACTACACGACCTACAGCTTCGTGTCCTGGCACCCAAGTTTCACTACTTAGGCTCTCATCGTTATCTCGGCGGATCCTCTCCAAGCAATCGCGTGTTGAAATAGTAGTAGCCTCGACTCTGATTAGCACGTCATCTTCGTATACCTTTGGCATCGATTTATACTCAGTCAGTTGAACTCCCATCCATGGTATATACGATACGTCGGCATGAGGTTTCGTAACAGCTGTTGAAGCAGTCGTTTCAGCCACAACAGTCACTGTACGTGGCTGTTCTAAGTCATCCTTTTCAATTGACACTGTCCCTGTATTTTTGGCTACAACATCACCACCCTCCTTCTTTCTGATAGTTCCTTTCGGTGTACTGGCAAAAGGAGCCAACTCCAACTCACCTTTTAACACATTTGACAGTTCTGTTTCGACCGCATCCAGCTCCGAATCCATAATTGTCACATGCATATTCAATTCTTTCTCTATCTTCTGTACTTCGACAACCGAAATCGCTACGCTGGGCTCGTCTTCCTTCTCAAGATAGACTTCCACTTCTGGTTCTGCAGCTTGTGAACAAGCTTCTGTAGCCACAACTGCACCCTCGAATGACTTCACTACCTCAAGCCCAAACAATGGCTTGGTATCCACTGTATCATCAGCAACGTTGATGCTGCTGCTAATACTTGGATTGGTTGAGACGGCTGTTGAGTCATCTGACGAACCATTCTTGACAGGAAAGATTGAACTCTCCGTCGCTGTACTGTGTATGATAACACATCCAACGTTCTTGACGCTAGCACTGCTCTTGTTTTCCTCCGCTGAGATCATCTCCGCATAGATATCCATTTGTTTTTTCACATCGTCTGCCTCTAACCAGAGTTCATCTCCGGCGACAAATGCATCCATTCTTGAGTGCTCTTAATTTGCCTCAGTTGATCTAATTATCTCTATCGTTCGAGATAGCTTGCAAGACGTCTTCTTCCAGAAACCACTTGAGCTTAGAATTCAGCCGGCAGTAGTAAATGATGAATAAATCGGCTCAAGGATCAAGGATGGCTTCTCGGTTCTCGGCGGGGGTGTTGGTTTTTAGTCACCAAATTTGTGGAAACTAGCCGAGCACTGGCCAAAATCAAAACCCAGGAAAATGAAGATACCGAGCTTCGCAAAATCACAACCCACATGCGCCTTAGACATACAGAACGCAGCGACCAAGAGCTTCAACACGAAGAAGAAATGCGTAAGATAGTAAGTAGTCAACGAACCTCGAAGTAGAAAGCAGACAGATATGTACTATTAATTGTCGTTTACTCCATGCTGTATTTTGAACTATGTCGTCCCTCCAGGAGCGAAATGATTCTCTTTTAATCCTTCCACGGCAACACAACCACAACTCCACTCGCCCCTCCGCCCATGACCTTCTCCCATTCCTCATGCAATTCGTCGAAGCCTACTCTGGAGAAGACTCTAGGCTCAATCCTGCCGGTCTGGAGCAGACGATACAGATAAGCAAGATCTTCAGTGAACAGTTCTTGATCGTCATTGAAACTATAAAAGACATCGTAGTCAATTGCTGTGTTGTTGATACGAGATCCTTTGTAATCCTTCAATGCAGAAAAAACCTTAACCTGCTCTTCTAGAACAGGTACATACTTCTTTCCGCAAGAAGTTGTGTTCATACGCACAAAGCTGCCGCCAGATGCCATTACTTCATAGAATATGGGGTAATTATCATAGTCCCCGACTGTATCAACGATCAAATTCATTTTGCCCGCCCAAGCAGTTTTCCATTCTTTCTTTCTATACAGTGGATACCACTCTTTTATGCCCAATTCACGGATATCTTTTTCGTGTGAGCTATGTGATACAGCATATACTGTTGCACCAGCATTCTTCGCTATATCGATCAATGCAAGTCCAACAGGACTGCCAGCGCCGATTATCAAGACGGATGATCCCGACAAAGGACTTTTCTTTTGTGCAGCAACTTTTGTTGAAGAAGAAGTATCCTCTGGTGTAATAACATCTCTGGACACGGCCGTGTCTAAGGATTGGCCGACAGGATCTATTCTTTGGACAATTTCGAGACATTGATAGGCTGCCATATAGGTCGACAGCAGCGCAACCATTTCATTGCTATTCGCAGTCTCTGGAAGGGAAATAAGGTTCTTTGCAGGAATGCATACGTAACGAGAGCATCCACCTCCATACGATAGTAAGGAAGCAACTTTCCTGTCTAACAATACCTTCACATTCTTTCCTGCACGCACCACATGTCCGACAATTTCATGGCCTGGCACCCACTTTTCATCCTTTAACATCTTATTGTTGTTACGGCGGATTCTTTCCAGACAATCTCTTGTAGCTATTGTGGTAGCATCTACTCTAATAAGCACATCATCCTCTGATACTTCCGGTAGATCTTCTTCCTCTCTCAATTCAAGTGCTGACGATGGGCTGTATCTAACCCTGACTTGTGGCGATACACAACTTCCAATGATCTCAACGTAAGCAGCTTCATCATCACCTTCACTTTGGTCTGAACGAACATTATTTGTGTCGCCCTTCTTATTATCCTCACCCTCGGCATCACTTTCAGTCTTTGAAGCGACGTTGTCTTCATTAAACTCGCCCACACTCACTGTTTCGGCAGCATCCACATCAATGTTAAGTAAGCTTGCTTCTTTATCATCGTTGGACTCGCCCACACTCACTGTTTCGGCAGCATCCGCATTAATGTTAAGTAAGCTTGCTTCTTTGTCATCGTTGGACTCCCCCACACCCACTGCTTCAGCAGTTTCTGCATCAATGTTAAGTAAGTTCCCTTCTTCGGCTGCTTGTGTTTGAGATGAAGATTGTAGCGCATCGTCTTGAAACGATTGAAGCCATGGGTTAACCCCATTATTTTCTTCTTCACGCTCAAACAAATCTTCATCTGGCATAAGATTCTTCTTTGGGGTCCAATCAAAAGATGTAGTACTCAGGTCAGGAACGTTGGAGAAGAAGGCGTTATTTGCTCCATTGTAGAAGTCTTGACCAGATAAATCAAGGTCGTCAAAAGGTTGCTCAGATGGTTTGGCTTCTTCAATTATTACATCCTGGACTGCCTGGTTACATTCTTCTGAAATGACTTCGTTCGAAGCATCATCATCGCATATGTCGTCAGTTGTAATTGGCACAATGTCAATGCTCGAAACGTCATCTTTAATGCCAACATAGTTCCTACTTGGTTTCTTTGCATGCATTGCAACAAAATTATTCAACCATTCCTCATTTTCATCTGCAGAAGAGGGATGGTATAAACACGCTGCCGATCCTGTGAAAAACATTAACGTGACTTCTGCCTCAGTATTGTCAACAATCGGCTGCATAACAGCTTCATCAAACTGCATACCACTGACTCGCTTTCCTCCTACAGCAATCAACTGATATCCTAACTTGATAGTGCCATCAGCAGCGGCACTAAATCTGTCATCAATGTCTGCAACAAATACACCACCATAATTAGAATTGTTCTCTTCGAAACGAATGCCGATTGGCTTGGGTAGATGAACCGCGATGTAGCTGTCAACATTCATTGGATCTAAAGCTGGTTGTTGTTGTTGGTGGTGGTGTTGCTGTACCTGAAACATCTCCATATCCTCTTCCTCTTCATCGGAAGAGATTGGATCTGACATGTTGGTGGTTCCCCCACATAGAGATGGGAGAGAGTCCATGAAAAGGTTCAAGCCGCAGCCGCCGGAGCTGCTTCTGCCGCTTTTGTTGTACGTCATCCTTGCATTGAGTTGTATCTACCAAAGTACTTGTGCAAACAACGTTACCATCATGAATACATATGCACGAAGATGATGTCCTATTTACAAGATTCAGCAGAAAGACCGCCACAAAGCCGCCAAATTTTTTTGAGAAAGTGAGTCTATCAACATGAGACAATGTTTCCTTTGGATTAGTGATCCCAGCTACGATACTTGCTAAGTACTTCTTCTTCTTCTCCTCCTCCTCCTTCTCTGAATTGAATGGCAATTCAAACTTACCTATGAACTTTATTCAGGGTGACGACACATAAAATAATAGTACTCCTATTACTTATTCAATAATGCCTTCGAAGAATAAAAGTAGACATCAACATCAGCTCCCTCGCACAATATCTCTCAGATGTGTCCAACAGGTGCCTTTTACGATTAAAAGCACATTATGCTGACATCATGTTTGTTGTCAATGTTGAAGCAACGCCCAATGCAGCCAAACTCGATCCAACCCGTTTCTCCGGCACTTCTTCATCCACTTGACCTATGTACTCATCTGGCTCTGACCACACTGACGAAGTAGCACTATCCTCATCTATCGGTTCTTTATTACTAACAGGATCTGCCTCGAACATCTTGATTTCATCTACCCCCTTTGGAGAATAACGTGGCTCCTTCAAAATTCCCTTGGAGCTATTACTTCTCTCATTTTCGACTACAGCAGCCAATGCAGCTTCCTTCAATTCCACAGCTTTCTTACATCGAGCATCTAAATCTACTGTGGATTCATCACCCATGCCTGCATCCACTCGGGCATTGGACACACTTTGGCTCTCAGGATTGGCAAGATAATTGCCAATCCAGTCCTTACTTGCTTTATAAACAGCATCGTTGAGAACTGGAGCTTCTATAGCTGGCACAGTGTCGCTTGCAATTTCTTCGTCACCGTCAGTATCATCCTCAGCTGTAGCTACTGCACCGACTTCAGCTTCGAGTGCAACTCCTACATCGGCTTCAGCTTCATTCTCAACAACTGCGCTCACTTCCTCTACCTCTGCTTCGCCACCACCTTGCTGTACATCAATGACATCAACATCATTCTGAACAACTACTGAAGCTTCCTCTTCCTTTGTTGCGATGAGTTCCTTCTCGAGATTAGACTCTGTATCTGCATCTAATAGTGTTTGATATGCTGAGAAAAAGTTCTCGCCGACTGCATCTCCACTCACTGCTGAGGCAGCAAGAGCAATATCATCCAGCAAATCATGAGGCGCTGAAACGTGTTCAGCATCTGGCAATGCCTCACTTTCACTGTCTTCCACTAAAGCAGCTTCCTCCCCTCTTTCTGCAACGAACTCATCAAGCCATTCAACACTTGCCCCAAGAGGACCGTACAAACTTTCCGCTGGGCCTCTGAAGAACGACAGCTTAGTTTTCGCCTCTGCATTGTCTAAAATAAGTTTCATAACTTCACCAAAGTCCATACCGCTGACTCTCTTCTGTCCAATGGCTATTAGCTGATCGCCGCGGCAGATAGTTCCGTCAGCTGCGGCACTACAGCCTTCGTTAATTTCGGAAACGAAAGCACCCCCATGTTCCTCATCGTCGTTCTCTTCAAAAAGAATACCCATAGGTAGTGTCAAATGAGCAACAAGATAGTTATTCGTGTCCATTGGATCGACCGGATCTAATATTTCCTCTTCGGCGACACCATCTTCGTCAAGCTGTTTCAATGACAGCTCGGCATCATTCTCCTGAACTGGCGCCGCTGGATGATTTGTGTTGACGTCACCACCACCACCACAGATTAAGGTGCATGAATCAAGAAAGTTGAACATTTTAATGCTATGTCCACGCCGCGATAGTGTCTAACAACCAACGCCCTAAGAAGAAGTATTTTATAAAATAATAATAACAAGAGTGTTATCTATTAGATAGAGCGAGGAGGCGAGCGAGATAGGCGCGAATTTCAAAGTTAGAGAAACAGCCAGCACACAAGACCACAAACAAGCCACAAACAATGAGAAAGTACCATCACTCCGATACACATAATATATGTACACACTCCTACTAATTACAAGAGAGCAGTAATCAGGGCACCAACTTCAAGCCCCTCCTTCCACTAATCCACGAAGTCCTCTTCAAATGACACAACTGCGAAGATATTCAACGATATTGCTAGACTGAATCTACCTTCGTGGGGTCCTCCACTGCATGTGAACAATAGGGTTCCCTCTCGACGTTGTTACAAATCTTCTTCTCAATCTCAATCAACAGAGGCCAAGGCAGTGGAAATCGACTCGCTTTCTGTATTCGAATCAGCATAGCCAATATCTAACAAGTCTTTGTTCTCTTTGTTTGATGCATTGACTCCCCCATTAAGCGTAGGAGTATCTGTCTCTTGTGCAAGATCGGCGGCTTTGACCTGATTCTCAACAATTACCTTGAGTATTTCGTGCGTTTCCAACTCAAGCTTATCTAGAGCTTCTTCGGTTGTGTCTTCTTCTATATCTAAATAAACTCCGCGATCTGCTGCTTCTTCTGTGTCAGCTTCACTCGCAACGAATACTAAATCTTCATCTTCTGTGTCAAGTTCTTCCTCTTGATCTGCCTCGAATGGAGCTCCTACATTAGCTTCAACTTCATTCTCAATAGTAACAACTGCAGCTTCCTCTGTGTCAGCTTCTTTCACCGAATCAACTTCGCGATCGACTGCTTCTTCTGCATCAACTTCATTCTCGACGACTACTAAACCTTCATCTGTTGTGTCAGGTTCTTCCTCTTGATCTGCCTCAAACGGAGCTCCTACATCCGCTTCAACTTCATTCTCGATAGAAACAACTGCAGCTTCCTCTGGCTCTGTAACTGCTGCTGTATCACAACCTCGATCTAGATCAGATTCGCATTCAAGTTCTCCATCCAGGTTCACTTCGTTCTCAACCAGAACTTCTCCCTCTGCTGAGACGGCTTCTGTTTCCACAGTAACGTCATTATCAATAACTACTGATTCCTCTTCCTTTGTGGCTTCCTTTTCTGCAATGTCGGCTTCGGGATCGGTCCATTCGTCCATTTCAACTTCATCGTTAATAACCACTAACTCATCTTCCTCCTCCACATCTGCAAGGGTTTCATCAGCTTTATCGATGTCACCAATTGCATCATGCACTGCTGCTGCAACGACATTAAACATCTCGGTTTTCACAGTCTCACTAACAGCATCAAGCACTTCTGCTGCAACGTCATCCAGCGAATCTTTCTCTTCCCCTCTTTCTGCAACAAACGCATCCAGCCACTCTACACTTGCCCCAGAAGAACCATACAAACTTTCCGCTGGGCCCCTGAACACTGTAAGCGTGATCTTGCTGTCACTCTCCTCGATGATTTTCATAACTTCACCAAAGTCCATACCGCTGACTCTCTTCTTACCAATGCCTACGAGCTGGTCTCCGCGGCAGATTGATCCGTCCTCTGCCGCGCTACATCCTTCTTTGATAACGGCAACGAAGGCGCCGCCATACGGCTGTTGGTGATCAAGATTCTCTTCAAAGAGAATACCCATAGGCCTAGCTAGTTGGACAACAAGGTAGTTATTCGCATTCATTGGATCGACAGTAGGGGTGAAGCTTTTGACATTCTCTTGTGGTGTCGAATTGTTGTGATCTTGAGTTGGAGTGCTGACTTCAGCTTCTGCTGTGACCTCGCCACAGCAAAATAATGAGGTGAATGAATCGAGGAAAACCATTTTATTTAGCTGTCATTCCAATTATGAGCCAGTCTGCACAACTACATCTGAGAGTTGCAACATCAACAATTAGGTATGGTAGCACAATAAGGAGCCAACCTTGCCAACGCTCGGCGGCCGCGGGCCGGGCCAAGGGCGCCACTGCCAACTGCCACCTGTGGCACATCATCGGCAGGTGGCCGCAGTGATTCGCCAATTGAAGTTTTTCGCGCGCTGCCTCCTTTCATGTACCTGGTGGCTAAACAAGAAAGTGGACGAGACATACTTCTGGCAACCCTCGACCAGTAAAGCAACCTTTCTACCCGGAAACAATAACAAACGGATGATTGTCATTATTTTTTCGCCAGGATAAATTTTCGTCTTTGTCAACGTCAACAGTGATGTGGCCATGAAAACAAAACAAGTCGTAGTTGATTCAATAGTTTGAAGTTTGACTTTAGTTTAGAATACCTAGATCATTCAATCTGAACTCCCCTGCAGATAGAATCTAGAACATACACAAATATAAACACAATCCTCTTGCTCTTGCTCAACAAAGACAAGACAAAATAACTCCTTAAGCTGAGAGATTGTGATATCCACGAGTAGTATCTGAAGCACGTCCTTCCATCTCGTCATCGGAAACCAATGCTGAATCTCCATTTTCATCATGATTATCGAAAAAGTCTTTCGCCTTGATTGCATTGGTGAATGGCCTAGTATACGCCTGTGGTGCACCTTCGCCAGTAACTTCTTCATCGACATTAGCCTCATCCGCAACTACAACTACAGCGGCTTCGTCTGTTCCGATGACTTTATCTTCGTCGTCAACTGACTCGGCGGTATCAGCAAGAGCATGCACTGGACTTGCCTCGGGCTTCTCTAGATCCTTACAAAGAGTAGGCTCCCTCAAGATGAAGATATCCTTGTTTGCATTGTAGACTGCAACATTAGGCACCGGATCATCTGTCTCTTGTGTAACTTCACCTGCAGCTCCTCCGTTGGCAACAGGCGCATCCGCAACTACAGCTGCAGCGGCTCCATCTGTTCCGACGACTTCTTTCTTCTTGTCAAAGAAGTCAAATGACTCGATGATATCAACAGAACTTGGGCTTGCCTCAAGTTTCGTTGGTTCCTTCCAAACAGGAAGAGAGTCCTCCTCCAAAATGCTCTTGCCGCTGTTAATCTCCTTCCTCGCCACATCAGCCAGTGCAGTAGAAATAGCCTGGTTTGCTGTGTTCTCATAAAGACTGCGAAGACAGTCTTCGGTGTCATGAAAATCAATTTCACGCCCGACTGGTTCCCCAGATTCAACTTCTTCATCGATAACCATCACTTCTTCAGCGGCGTCACCACCTTTCTCAAGACCTTCTTTGGAAGGAAGTCCTTCAACCACATCCGCATCAATTTCACGGTCAACAACTCGGACTTCCTTTGCCTCTGTCGCAAAGGGTTCCATCACATGGGATTCTAAATCACTTACAAGCGTTTCGACAGTTTTGCCCTTTTCACCGACTGCATCAAGCACTGCTGCTGCAATGTCATAAAACATGTCGGCTTTCGCGCTTTCGTCAACAGAATCTTCATCTAATGCTGTAACAATATGAGAGACGACGTCGAGCAAATCCTTGCGCGCAGCAGCGACTGTGTTATCAGCTGAGTATGGCTCACTTTCACTGTCAACTTGATCTTCATACAAAGCGGCTTCCTCTCCTCTTTCTGCAACAAACGCATCTAGCCAATCAACACTTGCCCAAGGACCGTACAAGCTTTCCGCTGGGCCCCTGAACACTGTCAGCGTGATCTTCCTATCGCTCCCCTCGATGATTTTCATAACTTCACCAAAGTCCATACCGCTGACTCTCTTCTTACCNTACCCATAGGCCTAGTTAGTTGGACAACAAGGTAGTTATTCGCATTCATTGGATCGACAGTAGGGGTGAAGCTTTTGACAGGCTCTGTCGAATAATAATTGACAGCTTCCTGCTCTGGAGTTGACTCCGCCGATGGAAAGCTCTTCTGAGGAGTAATAGGCGCGTGAACGTCGCTGCCGCAACAGTTAAATGAATCAAGGAGGTCGAACATTGTTACATTAATACTCCTTAAGCGGTCAGGTGTTTGTTGTTTCCTTGCAGCAAGCACCAATGCATAACAATAACTATGGTAGAATTTTTTTCTCTTTTTGACTAAGTACAAGTAAGTATCTCCTGAGTATCATTGTTCATGTTGTACTCCTACAATGTATTGTAGAGAGAGAGGCGGGCATTTTTGAATTTTTGTCTTGTATCTTTTTCACGTATGTAGGAGCCAATACAAATTATTTGTCTTCTCACAATGAACTCTGCATTTCTCACAAAGAATGTTTCAACGCCCACGCGCGCTGATCGAATTTGGAGAAAATTGATTCAAATCGGGATATTGTATTAATTCCTATCATCGGCGCATAGCTATCTACTATCTACTAAGAACACTTTTGGCAGTACGTTTAGCATGTTATGGTTCTAGAGGAGTACTTATTTCAACGAATTCCTGGCTATTTTAAATCGATTGGGCATTGGGCGCGTCTTCTTTTGTAGGAAAGTAATCAATTTATTGTCTATTATTTATATTATTGGCCTCAGCCTAATCAGTTCCTATCTACACCTATCCATAGTAGCAAAACGGACGCAAAACGGACGCAAAACGGACGCAAAACGGACACTCCGTGCGATAAGTAGCAATACCTAGAGACCTCAAGTAGCTCTATCGACTATGTCTATGTATCACTGTTGACTGTTGACAGACTGTTGACTTGTTGACAATGGAATTACAGCATAGGAATATAATAGATATTATATATTATAGGAATAACGGTGTCACTAACGCCCTGTTGAGATTATTGTTGCTCCTGGAATCATTAAATCGGCCTACTGCAAGCGGAGTTCTAAAGTAGTAAATATGAGCAAGGAATTCGTTCAATCTTTCTTTCCATTTATCACATCTTACGTCTCATCTGAAAGAGCTCCAATTGTCATTCTTCATGCGTGGAATTTCATTTTCCCAGACACCTGTAAACACCACCATGAAGCAGCATTGTCACCGCTACAGATACAGAGGCCGTGCCTAGCCATGGCTGCCGTTCTCGGTGCCTTCATCGGCATAAAATATGGAAGAGGGATCAAAAACTGCAATCAGAAACACGATGACCTGATATCACTTATCAACGAATCTTGGTCGAAGTCATCCACCTTATTTGGTTGCATGAATATCTCAGCGTTAGTGCATCACTGCATTTTTCCTAGCAATGTGTCGTGGGCATTGGATTGTGCCTTTACTGGTGTGTCCTCGTTACACCTCTTTACTACATCCATCCTGCTTTGGATTTTGTGGATAGAGAATGTAATGGAAGAGAAAACTATTGAGATAATTGAACGGCATATTAGAATAATAGAGGGAGCAGCAAAGGTTGTTGTTGCAATCACGATTCACACTGCGATGAGTGTTTTAGGAGATAGCAGGGTCGAAATTTCAGTAGCAGGAGCTTCCAATGCAGTAGAGCTGTTCTACTTCGTTCCTCTTTTCATGTCGATTTGTGTTCTCTTTCCCATTACAATAATTGGTGTTATCTACAAAAACAGCAATTCATCGTGTAGAGGGCCATTGATTTCTTTGTTAGGTGGTGCGTTGATTATAGCTACGACCCTACTGGGAGAATCAATATGCCAGTTTGTTTCTGACTACTTACCGAGCATCAATGATTCTAGTTTACTTTACGATTGCTATCATTTGCCAACTATTGTCTTCCTCGGTTGCGACATATCATTTTATGGCTTTGGTATTTGGTCAAAAGACTTGACAGCGAAGAAAAGGTGAAATCTATGACCCTATAGGTCCTACGTGGAATAACGCCGCTGTCAAGTAGGCACCCGCAGGGAAACTTGCAGGACTTTGCGTATGGCACGGAGCTGCCCCATTTACGCGAAGCAATGTCACTCTTCTCTTTGCCGAATGACCAGCGCCATTGACCATGTTCAAAAAGTATTGCCCTCCATCTTTTTGTGTCATTGCCGCTGAGCAAGTGCACGTTAATAATAATCCACCTTTATCCCTATTGATCAGATTCATGGCGTCGCGATTCAAAGCGTGATACTTTCTGGAAGCTTTGTCCAATGTGGATAGATTTGGAGCTAATTTTGGTGGATCAAGCACGACAACATCAAACTCCTCTTCCTGACTCATTGCATTTTTCATGTACACGGCGATATCTTCCCGTACAAAGGAAATTTTTGCTTGATCCAGATCGTTTTCCATTGCATTAGCAGTTGCGGCATCAATAGCATCTTGGGAGGAATCAACGCCTACACAGTGGGCGGCTCCTTGCATCATTGCATTAAGTGCAAATCCGCCGTTGTAGCAACAAAGATCCAAGACTCTTTTGTCTCTGCAATATTCAGCGACCATGAGACGATTGTCACGTTGATCACAGTAAAAGCCAGTTTTTTGTCCATTAGAGTAGGGGTACGTCAGATACTTTACAGATGACTCTGTGGCTATGACAGCCGTGTCATCTTCTTCGGATCCTTCACTCTCAGAAGACAGTTCGTACCCATCTTGCTTCAATCGACTCGGTGTATTGCGCCAGATTATTTCAATATCAACACCAGTATAGCTCGGATGATCATTCAGTAATCCGTCTAAGACTTCTACAATTGCTTCTTTGTGCACTTCGCACCACGCGGCTGAGGACATGACGATGGCGGTACTACCCCCAATGATGTCAATTGCAAGGCCACTGCATCCGTCGCCTTCCCCATTTACTAGCCGGTACGTGTCTGTAGATTCAGAAGGCAAATTCATAGCAAGTCGAAGATTCATGGCATCTGACATTTTCCTCTCCAAAATAGAATTGAGTATTTCATTGTCGTGGTCTTCGACTCGTTGCTTTTGTTTTCTTTTGGATTCTTTTGCCAGAACAGGGTGCTGTGTCGCGTGACAAAGAATCCTAACTCTATACATACTGTGAGGGTTGTAAACACCGTATCCAATCAATTGTGAGTTGTTTATAGTGGAGTGAAATTGTGCTGCTTCAGACGAGTCGTAGTTAGTGTGAGTATAAGCTGGTTCATTGCTGGGCTTGGTTTTCTTGTACTTCTTTCCTTTCTGATTTTGATCATGATCTCTGCTTACATATACAGCCACAAGGGAACCGAGTGGAATTGAATCATCATCTCCGTTTTCACTAAACGTAGCAGCGATTGAGTTTCCAAATATAAGAGGCGCACCTTCACGGAAGTTTTGCGATTGTCGGTTGCGCTTGACCATCACTGTATGCAATGAGCTCCTTCCTGGGCTCGATGATGTGTTGCCTTCAGAGAAAATTTCAGCGGTGGAAGCTGTAACTTGCCTAAATGTCTTGATATTGTTGCGGGAGCTGGTGCTACTAATGCCCCGTACCGCAGAGGTTGATGCAAATGCCATTCGAACAGCTCGTCGTGATGCCGCCGAGGCTGATACCGTTATCATGTGCATGGCCAACATCATGTACGCGATCTTCTTCATATCCATCATCGTCGTCTACTTTTTGGTTTACTACGAAAAGTGTCGGCGTATTCAATACATCACATCAAAAACATGAAAGTGAGCGGGCGGGCGGGCTGTGATTGGTGATGTTGATGGCTGGATTTTTATGGCTTTATCTCTAGTGTGTAGGTACCATAAGTAGCTCTCTCTCTAAATAGAGAGAGAAAAGTGCGGGAGGAGCAGGGCGAGCGTAGATGCGACAGATACTATATGTAGACAGAGGCAGCCGGCAGTCTTGGGGAGGCACACAACATAGAGGGAGGAGAGTGATAATAGTAATATTTTAAATGATGGTGGACTACGAAGTTTCTAATGAATGAGGAGCAATACAAGTCATCTAAAGATGAGAAACAACAATCTCGTAATCCGCTATGCACGCAAAAAGAAAAGGGCGACACTAGCTGAAGGTACCAGCTATCATTCTCTCCATTCCCACGCTCTCTTCATACAGAATCTCATCCAGCAGTGCTTCAATCTTTGTCAAGGGAGGTCCAAACACAGGTTCTCCTCTCAAGTACTCTATGAGCGCGGCAGTATTATCAAACTTGCCGTAAGTGATGTGTTTATTCACAGGGTGATGTGATTCCCGTTCTCTAAGGTATGACTGCTCATATGTCTTGCTGCGAGTTATTTTGGTCTCCTCTGAGAGGAGGTCTTTGAATACAAAGTCGTAAAGTTGATACATCGAACTTCCTGGCTGATGAATAAAGTCATCGATTGAGATTGTCTTCACCTCCATATCACCATTTATGTGGTTAGGATTAGAAGCTTTCACTAATTCGCGAACTCGCTTTAACTGTATCAAATCAACTGCCATCAGTACAATATTGTCCATTTTGTCTGTTGTGGTCATTCGAAGTCCTTCTGTTGGGTCAAGCGCTCTTAGATGCTCGTAAAAAGTTGCATTCTCCATTCCAGGTTTCGTTTGGTATAACGAGGAGCAGTCATCTGCAATATTATTAAAGTCTTCACGTTTCATAATGGATTGCACTTTTGGCAATTGTCCCTGTACTCGTATCTTCAATTTGGGTTGTGTTAGTAACGGTGCAGCAAGATCTTTTAGAGTGTATCTTCCTACTTTGCTTGCATCGCAGGGATTTTTCCGATTCACAAATAGCTCTGGAGTTGGATCTTGTTTGTGGTAGTTATAATTTGATACTGCCATGGTGAATGGATTTCGAACTAAATGTATCACTTTGACTCCCCATTTCGGCTGTTTCGGATCAGGATGACTCAATAGAATATCTCTCAAATGCTTTGTGCTGCAATGCAGTTCTGGTCCCCCAATCACGGTTATCGTTCCTGGCGCAAAGGACATATCACTACACTTCGTCCTGGAGTTAAAATCTCGTCGTGGCTGTACTTTCATCCGTTTTAAAGGCCGTCCGAATTGATTGAGGTTGCTGTTAATATGCTTTACTAAAATGTCGGACAGAGCATGACCTGATTTGTCATGGTCATGGTAGTTGACAATGATATAGGCATATTTCCAAAAGTGCGGATCCTTGTCTGTTACCGACTTTGGATCTCTTAAATGAGAGATAATGCTGCGCAATGACAGCTGGCGATGGCGGTCAACATCGACAGATAACTTTCGAGACGTGACGACAATTGCAAATGATACCGCTAGAGTGGCCAGGACGAACCCGAGGAAAGCCACTCGCATCTTTAGTCTCTTCGGACCTGCCATCGATGCAGTATAATGTTGTGGGCTGGTGTTTATATACGTCTAGTTGCTTTGTGGATATCGTAGGTGTAACCATGGGCATGGGGCATAATGGGAGTCATAGGTAACACACGTGAATGAATGAAAGGCGAAAGGCGGCGGCAGCGCGCGGCTTTTATCTCGTGGTTTTGCATTTTGCGGAGTGAGGGTAAGTCTGAGGTAAGTTGTACTTGAAGGTGTTCTTGTACCCCCTTATGATTAAATTTCCTCCACCCTCCAAGGTCAAATTTTGCCCATGTCAAGCAAGCAAGATGTTGATGGTTATGGCAGGGTTATGGCATTGAGACAAAAGTGCCTATCGCCTGGGGGAGTTCCAGAAGAACTAAAAATTATTTTTTTCACATCACGACCAGACGCGCACAGCAAGCAACAACAACAAGCAACTCAACATGACCACCGAACGAGCAGTATGCCGGGTTGCCATCATCGGCGCACATCGTCAACGAGTGGCCAGGGTGGTGGCTATCATTCATGCAGATGAGTCGCTTGCAAGCGTTGATACTTTAGCTATCTCCTCATCTGTCGATCCATCATCATCACAGCGTCTACAGGAGCTTCCATCAGGCGTGCCTCCTGAAGTAACGATCGAATATCTCCCGTGTGTGGCTACATTTGATTCCTACGAAGACGATAATGGTGAATCCGTTAGATATCTTGCTAAGTTGGAGTATCATGGACCAAATGGGACGCTTGTGAATGGAAAGACACTAGCTCCATTTTTCGATCAGAACGAGTCTAATGATGATGATGATGAAATTCAAAATCCATTTCCAAGAATAGCTGGAGTTGCAATTGGATGCGGCGTTGATACAAATGATGATTTCGATAAAGTGAAATCATTCATGGAAGCGCTATCGTCTTCATGCATAACAGAGGCTACAGATGTTGATATGAACATGATTGTAGAATGTATTCAACCCAACCCGGAATTTACATCTATGAAGGAAGAAAATGACTGTTTTCGGGACATGAGTGATGATATGAAGAGGGAAGCAGTAGTAAATAGAACAATTGGACCAGGAAAAATGGCAATCTTTGCGTATAAAGTTGCAGAGAAAGCTGTACAACAGAGGTGGGGAAAGGAACTATTAACCGACAACGAACCAGAAACTGATACACAAGACGTTGCTCAAACTGATGGGGATGAAGAAGCGACTGAGTTGGTGGAGATTGAAGCAGCGCCACACTTTATTGATCCAGAGAAGATTCGGTATGCATGCAAACGATGTCGTTCAGTACTTTTTTCCATTGTTGACTTAGAAGATCCACCACATGCGCAATCGCTGCATAATTTTCGTCGGAAGGGTCAAACATCTAACCAAGGAATGTGTCAAAATCTGTTCATTGCCGATCCTCTCCCATGGATGAATGGATGCAATGAAATGGAAGGGAAACTTCATTGTCCCAAATGTCAAACAAAAGTAGGCCATTACGCATGGACTGGTGCTCAATGTTCCTGTGGAACGTGGGTGACTCCTGCAATAATGGTCCCAGTTAGTAAGGTAGATGAAATGAAACCAGCATCCCAAAACATCATAGCGACAAGCGGACCATTTGTGTTTGCTCAGCCGTCGAATGTGATGGTGCAAAATCAATCTTGATATACGATTAATGAATAAATGAAAATGATCAAAACATGTGTAAGCTCATCCCTTCTGCAAATTTAGTTCAATGTCTCTTCGAGAGCGTTTCCTACCGCTTGCTCTATCATTGTGTGCTAAATCTCGTTTGCTAGACCAACCTAGCAGAGAATTGAAATGCACATATCCATTGTCATTGTGTGCTCGCTCCAAATTGTTTGGTGCAGTTGCCTTGGGGCACGTTTGATTGTGTCTCTTGAAATCAGGCACATTAAGTGCCGCTCTGCCACAATACTGACACTGTAATGGTGTACTATCCAACACATCTTGTGCACGCTGCACACGAACTGCCACCGAAACCGAGTCTACAAACGCACTCTCTAAATGATTCTCCAGCTCTTCAGACGAAACGAAGAAATCGGATGAAAATGATACGATGTGTTTCCGCGAAGTAATACAAGGTGAATCGAGATCAGAAGATATAATGTGTAAATGAAGCGGGTGTAGACTGGGTATGGAATGATATCCAATCTTGAATGGGTTCGATTTCGTGACATCCCTGCTGATTGCAGCAACGATGCTCTTTGCCAAATTGTGAAACTCTCGCAGCTCATCTAAGTGATCTTTCGTCAAATCGTTCATAGACTTTACATTCATGAGACAACTAGGGTTGGATGAATAATGCCTGCACATTAATAGCAAGTGGTGTCGAGCTTTCGGAAATTTGTCATAGGTGCAGACAAATTTGGAAGTTTTGAACAGAATGATCGCATCATCTTCAACATTGGCCTCAACACTTGAAAGAATATCGTACAGAGCATTCCGCCATGAAGAGGACTGCAAAGGAAACTGGTCCTTCTTAGGAGCGGCGTAGGACAATTCTGGCAGGCAGTCCATCGCGAATATATTATGTCGAATGCAAGAGGCTTTATGGCATTGCCCTCTCTAGAGATTTTGATAAGAGATGGTAATACGAGGATTTTACTCGTACCATACTATTCCTACGTTGACAACCACGTAGATTTACCTCTAGAGAGCCATCGATACGATACGATTATTTTAGTTCGATAACTGCCACATGAATACCTAGCTACACACGTCCTAATTATTTGCTATGAGATACAATGCATTATTGGTTGCAATGATGAATGGTGCGAGCAACGTCCTTCCTTGGGCGACATTGGGAAGCTAGTCCATTCTTAGTGGGGGGATTTTGATTTTGTTGCAGGAGCGTGTAAAGAGCATCTAGATAGTTGTAATAAACTTCTTTCTATTGTTGTAAAGACTATTTTGTTCTACACACTTTAGCAGCACTACATTAGTTGAACTTGTATGATATTGATTTCTCCCCTTGTTCTGTTTACAGGAGATATCTATTCTGTGTCTATCCACCACCTACAAACTGTCATTGCACCTAATAACGTGACTTTTGTTCCATAGCCGCAAAAGCAGCCTTCTTGGTCAAATTTGCAGTCGCAAACAAGTACGCCGCATTCGCATAATCATTCGGTTTATCCACCAACTTTTGTGCAATTTCCGATTCCAGCGGATGATCTGGGTCAGGCACACATAGAAATTTTCGAAGACGAGCGCAGACTTTACGAACGTTGAGTGTGGGTCCCCATCCCTCTCCTGTTAGGATGTCATCGCATATTTCGCCTGTCTTTGAGTTGATATTGCAATGGTAGGATTTGGTTAGTACGGTGATGGTGGGTGGTTTGAACGGGTAATTTGGGGGGAATTTGAGTTTGAATGCAACGTATGCGGATTGTGTACTGCTCGATGTTGTCGTTGTCGTCGAAGCCGCAGAGGCTGATGATGCATTGTTTGATTTGGAAGATCGCGTCGCCCTGGATAAAATTCCTCCCTTCTTTGGACTCCCAGCAGAAGCACCACCATCGGACGCGGAAGCAGGCACAGTGCAATATGGACTATCGGCAGCTCGTCCAATAGTGTCTGCGTCATCCAAATCATCGTGGGCTGGGTTGAGTTCTAAAATGAATTTCCACTCGAAAATTCCAGAGCTGGTATCGCCGCCGCCCATGTCGGCATCGTCGTCATCATCTTCATCTTGGAAGGTTATGTAGGGGACGGGATCGCGTGCGAGTTGAGCACGCTCTTTGAGAAGACGCTTTGTTGAGGCCATGGTGGATTATGGCACTTAGGGCTTGGCTTATGATGATTCTTTTTGGATTTTTGGCTTGCTCTGCTTCTGGATTGATTTTTTCGAGAGGCAGGATCAGGGTTGTATACCTAGTCCGTACCCACCGAAAAAATACCTAGGTATTAGG
>JALLBH010000439.1:0-23065 GCA_036940005.1 Skeletonema menzelii | reverse complement strand
TATCTACGTTACTCCCTACGTAGAAGTGTTCTGACCAAGGTGGGGAAAAAGTTGACTTTTGACACGCAGCCCATTCTTTTATGTGCCCTGGTGTGGCACGAATGAAACTTTCTGCCTGGGGTTTGAATTTCGAACATACTAGTATCGTAGTATCGTAGTAGGTAAATAGTAGTGGTGGTAGGTAGGTACCTAGGTACGTAGGTACGTAGTAGCTCTCATCTTGGTTTTGAGATTTGACCATGCCATTCATACATCATTATCAGCGACATTGCATGCAAAAGTTTTCCCTATACAGCTCCTAGCCTGAACCATATAAACCATGCTACTACCAACACAGCAAAAGGTGGTGCGGCTTGCTCATCGGCCTACAACAGAGATCGATCCATCCTATCATTTACCGCTCACCTACGAACGTGTACCTACATTCGATGATGATGGCAAAAGACCTCTCGTGCTCCTTCATCGGCTCTATCTTTCTATCGACCCTGCCATGCGTGGATGGATGAGCAGTGCTAGATCCTATCTTCCACCTGTACCAATAAATGAGGTTATGCGTGGTGCAACGTTAAGTGAAGTAGTTGCAGTGAGGGGCGTATCCAGATTGAAAGTAGGAGATGTTGTCTCAGAGTTTGCAGGTGAAGCAGGCGGATGGCAAGAATATGCAATTGTTTCTGCAAAGAGCGTAAGAAAGATTGAAACTTGGTCGGAGCTATGTGATGATAACCAACAAATTCCAAGGGAACTTCCGTTGACTATACATTTAAGCATACTTGGCACGACGGGGCTCACTGCTTACTTTGGATTCATACGTGTAGGCTGCCCACGTTTACCATCGAAATCTAAGCCTCCAGAGGTAGTATTGGTAAATGCTGCAGCTGGTGCTGTTGGAAGTGTTGTTTGTCAAATTGCAAAGAATGTTTATGGTTGTAAAGTTATTGGTGTAACAGGAAGTGATGCAAAATGTAGATTGTTGAAGGATGATTTGAATTGCTGTGATGCAGTTATCAATTACAGAGAAATGGAGAATGAGGTGTCAAGAAACGCACAGACTTCAGATCCAGCTGAATTGTTTGCTCTGAAATCGATCGAATTCCAGAAACAGCTGAGAAAAGTACTGAAAGAGATTGATTCCAAGGCACTAGATATTGTTTTCGACAATGTGGGAGGCTACCAACTGAACGAATGCTTATCTAGATTGAATTATTTTGCTCGAGTGGCAATATGTGGAGCTATTTCTGGCTACAACAATGATTTGACGAAACAACAGAGTGGTAATACTGTTTCACAAACAGGCCTGTACATGAAACATGGTATGGCAATCATAAGCCTGAGAGCGAAGATACAAGGCTTCATCGTACTTGATTACATTAAGGAGTGGTCCCATGCAAAGAAAGACTTGGCGCGATGGGTACTGGAAGGAAAGATACGTTATCAACAAGAAGATATACGAGACGGTCTGGAGAATGCACCAACAGCATTGGTGGAACTGTTTCGTGGGAACAATAATGGCAAGCTAATTGTCAAAGTTGGAGATCAATTGGCGAAGAAGAATAAAATAGTGTCTAGATTGTAATAATACTATTTATCTATAAGCCCAGGATAAGCACATCATCCTGTATGAAAACACAGATCTTCCAAAGTCCTGCCTTTCCGTGTTTGAATAGACGACTGCTGTGTAGACGATCCGGCTCAAAGCTTTCGGCATCCGCCAAAGAACAAGAATCGCACAAATAACGAAGTCTTGCTACGACGTGTTTTGCGTGCATTGCCATTATCAAAATCTTCCAACAGTGTAATTTCATCGGTGAGAGATTCGACAGTCGAATCTTCCTCCTCGATAATAAATGCCATGTTGTGGGTTTGATCTCCCACATCACTCGTCCTATTCAAATCATCACTGTCGGAGAAGATTGCCTTCTCCAATGACTCCAATCGAAGCCCCAACGATTCGAGCTGTTCACGCAAAGAAATAGGAATTTCGGCATCGTTATTTCGGGGAGACGATTCATCTTCAAGAGAAGCAACGTCGGCTTCTTCGCGGGTCGGAGTGTTTGCATCTTGAGCAATCGCTTCGTCGTCATTACGTTCAGTCATCATGGCAGGCATCGACATGCGGGAGATATCGACGGACCAGTCACTGAGGCCAGGAATATCTAGCGTATCATTTTTTTCGCTTCTCTTCACTGGCGAAAGAGAAGGAAATCCTTCTCGTTTTTTCGAAGGGAACTGCCCTCGCATCTTCGATGGCGTTGCGCCGAGACGTCCACTGTCGTCGCTGTCGACACTATCACCGCTGTCGCTGACGCTGTAGCTATAGCTGCCAACGTCTGAAGAAGAAGACACAGAGCGATTGTTGTCAAAAGAGAGTAAAATGGTTGAGAGCGAGCCACCGCCGTCGAGAGAGATCGAACTTTCTTGAATAGAATCATTCTTCTCAACGAGCTTTTCGTAGGCATAGGGCGCTCCGTATGGAATGGAGCGTGTGCTGCTTGATACATTCATCGTTGCCATCATTTGATTGGAGTCGGTTTCAATGCTGCAGCAAAGTGAAAAATCGAGAGAGAGAAATTCCTATCCGATCAGTACCATACCTATGGTACTTATGTATCTACATTATTCTCCTATATCTCTGAGAGCTGTTTTGGAGAGTACCGTACAATACCATAGAATCACTCTAGATTAATCGTGCTTGTATTACTCCAGCACGACGTTCAACAATACATAATATGCATTCACTAAACAATTTTCCCACTTCATACATCAGCCACCTCCGCCTCACTAGGAATGGTTGCTTCCTCAATCATTGGCAAAGCAGGAGCAGCAATATCCTCCAGTGGCGGTGGTTGTTGCTTTGACGGTTCCTTCCCCTTACCACCCATTTTTCCGTGATATTTGCAGCACGCAGTTCCGTCCTCTTTCACCCAAATGTTCTTGCTATCATTGTCCCCAGAATCATGATTATACTTGATCGTCTTCAATGATGCTATGAATGAATCCCAAAGATTATTAATATTCAACTCACGCCACCTAGCCGCCGAGAAGTGGTCATTGTGTGCCTTCTCATTCTTACGTGCATACTTTGGGATATGCGTCTTTATCTGCTGCTCCAGCTGGCCAGGATTGCGATTTTCGAATTGAGAGTTTGGGGAAGCATCGAGACACTTCTTGGCGTGTGCGCGAAACTTTGCAAAGAATTCCGTTACTGTGGCACTGGAGCAGCCCAATTGTGCAATGACTGTGGATGCTGAACTCATGGATAGCCAAAACAATGCCATGTAAAGGGCTTGGTGGAGAGGAACGCGAGAGCGCTCGAACAACGTCCCCTTCATCAATGATTGGCCCTTGCTGCAACGGTTGCATTTGATGTACTTGGGTGTTTTCTTGCCCTTATGACGGAAGCCTTTGTATCCACAGTGAGCGCAGATAACTTCCTTCGGATTAGGAAAGATGCCGTGTCCAGTAAGGAACGCAATTGCACTATTTTCGTCTGGAACGAGACAGCAAATATCCATAAAGGACGGGATAGACGTCGATGCTTTGTGGCGCTTGTTGTCAGCTTGTTGACTCTCGTCCATGAATTGACGATTTACCACCTCCTCGGCGGCGCCCTCATTTGCCTTGCGCTTTCCTCCCTTCTTCTTTTGATTGGGGTTGATATCAATAATGGCCTCGGCAACACCAATGATATCTTCAGCTCCAGTAAAATCTTCGATGGGTGGGAGTGCAGGCGGTTCATCACCCTGTGTTGCACCTGTAGTTACAGATGCGGCTGCAGATGCGGCCGCCGCTGCAACGGCCGCTGTAGTAGCAGCTGCGACAGCCGCGGTAGCAGCCGCCACCTCGTTGGCATCCACCGGTGCTGCTGCTTCCTTGACAACCTTGAACCCTTCCTTTGAATCATATGTCACTCGTTTGAGACAACCCAAAAACGCCTCCCACATACTATCAGTATTCATTTGACGCCAAATTGCCAAGGCCTGTAGATCTTCCGCCTCCTCCTTCTTCTTCTTATCGGCCTCCGATAGACTAGCAGCTTCTGCTGAATCGACAGGATCATCGACCTTGAATGCATCATCCGCCTCCAGCACCTTACGAATCATCTGACGGAACAATTGATAAAACTCATTCACAGTCTTCGATGAGCAATGAAGTTGAGACACAACAGTTGCCGCCGGGGATTGAAACAAGAAGAAAACGGCAATGTAAAGTATTTGATGCAATGGCATTTTCGAATTTGCAAAGAGGGTGTTCACCACTAGTGACTGAGACTTGCCACAATCTTTCTTGTTACATTTGAGTGACTTTGGTGTGGCCTTGGACTTGCGTCGGCATCCATGGTATCCACATGCAACACAATTAGTTTCTTCCGCAGCTGTGAGGATTCCGTGTGAAACTAGGAAGGCGATAGCAGATTCTTCATTGGGAAATTGTTGACAGGCATCTTTGATGGAAGGAATTGAGGCTGCAATAAACCTCTTGGTTTGAGATCGGTCGTATTTCCCCTTGGGCATGATTGATACGTGTAGGCAGTATGTTATATCTGAAGGAGTAATGTTGATGTTATTTCATGTATGTGTGAAGTGTTCGCAAGGTGGTCGGTCCTGTAAACGAACAAATTTGTACAGTAGCGATGAAAAATCAGGCAATGGGGAAAGAAACTTAGCATGCATTTGAAAAGAAACAGGAGTGAACAATGCATTGGAAGTGTGCAACCTTGCCTCCTGCATCAACTCAACCGCATAAATGCCGTGTAGTACTTAGGCTAAAGGATCTGACGTGTGACAATAACGCTACAGATCCCCGCTGCCACCAACAGCGCTGCAAAGAAGATGACACGCCGCAAAAGTAGCCTCCGCCGCTGGCCGGTGTTGACACGCACCTGATGCTTGCTCTTGGTGTTTGACGATAACGTTTTGATTGAGAGCGGTAGTGTTGAGGGGCTACTAATCTTGCCATCGTGGTGTGGTTTGCCGTTTCCGTTGAGTCTGGTTTTTGGTTTCAACCTACGGGATATTGTACTAGTACAACTTTGTATTGGTATTAGGAAGACATAGGTACCTACGTCACTAACTACCGTTGAATTTTGATTTGAACTCTTTGAACATCAAGCTACAAAAGACACGTGAACGTGATATGATGACACGTAGTTGCCTATCCATGCATTCAAATTGAATAGCATACCGCTGCTGTTTAGTAGCAACGGAAGCATTAAGCATTCAATCTCCCTCACATGTAATAAAAAGAAATGGATCAGGACGATTACCACAACACCAAGATGTCTGCCGAAGAAGCCGCCTCCGACTCATCTGGATCCACCACCAGCGATGTATCTCCTTGTACACGTGACATTTTAACTGACATACACTCCCTCTTGAACGATGAAGAATTAACTGACATTCATCTAATGCCAGAGTCATCAGATGGGGGCGATGAAACAGTCACAGCAGTGCCGGCCATCAAAGCACTCCTTGCGGCACGTTCACCAGTTTTCCGGCGTTGTCTCTACGGAGAATGGCGAGAAACTCAATCGAACCACGACAATGATAATGACGATGATGTGTTACAAGTAAAGTTAGATTATTCAGGTCGAGTGCTGCAGCTATTGGTGGAATTTTGTTTTACCGATAAATTGACAAGTTTGACAGACAGCAATGCTAAAAGCAACAGTAGTACGCTGGAAGAAAAGGTTAGACTACTCACTCAACTCAATGGTGCTGCTCACTACTTCGATATTCCCAAACTTGAACATGACATTCAAAAACACTTGAATGCCATGATGTCTCAACACCCATCATTGGCATGTGCTATATTAGATGAGGCCAGCAAAGTGCCTTCAGGAGAAGAGCTTGGATTACTAGCGATGGAACGTATCCATGATCTACCCAAAGCCGCCTTGTTGCTTTGGGATCATAACCACCAACAAAGTCACTGTAACAACAGTAACATTGCATCCACCATTAATAATGCTGTGAATAATGCCTATAATGGATGTGGTTGGGGAGAACGTGGCGGAGTCATTGCATTGAATGCTTCGTTATTGGAACAAGTCATTTTTGATGAACAATCGTCGGCAAGTGAGCTGACCAAGTTTTTGTGTCTCCAAAAGTGGGTTGAAGGTTGTCGACATGTTGTTTCGCTTGATGACTTTGAATTACCAAGAAAGATGGATGATAGCGTTGATAACGTTGGCGAGGAGGAGGAAGAAGATGAAATTCTTTCCTCGCGAACTCCAAAGTTAAAGCACTCTGGAAAGGCTAGTGTATCGCCCCCCTCACCTCCCGCTTACAAGGATGATGCCTTATCTGATGGTCAGCATGAGCAGAGGCTGATTATTGCACGTCATCTTGCTGAAAAGCTTGATTTGTCTCTCATCCCTGCAAGCGATTTATCATCTACCATTACCGAGTCAAATCTTATCTCAGCTCATGATCTATATCAAGCCTACCGTCTTCAAGCTTTGAATGCAGAACGGTCCAAATCCAGAGTGTTTGTTGAGGGAGCTGGTCTTGCAGAAGTGAATGGGACATATATTCAAGGAGGTGTACACGAAGGCATGCCCATGTATAAAAAAGAAGGGGTCTGGAGAGGCCGTGAGGAAGTGTTCCGTATCTTCTTGTGTACATTTTCCAATGGTAATAGGAGTTGGTCTCTGTCTATTGTTCCAAAAGGAAAGGCCCCAGGGAAAACGACTGATATTGATTTTTATGAGTGCCCAGTTAGTTATGGAAAGAGCGTTGGATTGGGCAGTCCACTGTTTGGTGGATCAGATAATCTTATCCCCAATAAGGGTTGGAAACTTGTGAGTTACGGACAATCTCCGGTGCCCAAGTTTTCTTTAGTTGGTGGCTGTTTGGAAGATGCCTAATATCTTTCATAGAACTTTGTTCTTGTATGTACATTGTAACTATACGTAACTTTGGTGTTTCATTAATTTTAATTAGTCTCTTTACATCACACGCACGAATCACTTATTCTTACTTCACAGCTTTCTCAAACAGATATTCTCACTTCGAATGCTTGTTCCGTAGGACCTTGAAAGGGTCGGAGTCATCATTCGAAATAGTAACCTTCATTGGAGCCTCTCTACCTTGTTTCTCAAGTTGGACTGCCTTGAAATTTTTAGCCTCGTCAAAAGGAGTGTATATTTCGTAGTTTCCGTGCTTGTTGGAGTGAAGGTACAGCACTGGCTTGTCGATGTTCTTAATCTGATCAATGACCGGCCAGAAGTATTCGCCCTGGTCATCCGAGGGGTGTGAGTGACCGAATATGACAACGGCATGGAACTGATTGCTCTTGTAAGCTCTCAACTGCTCCTTCGTCCACATAACATTTCTCTCGTGCCTATCAGTCATCTCTTCTGGCTCAGTGTCGGTGTCAACAATGTTAACACTCAAGAACAAAACGCCCTTGTGTAAGAAGGCAAAGTTCCCAACCACTTCTCCTTGATAATGCACATCAAAGTTGTGATCCCAATTCTTGTCGAATTGATGGAAAACATTGTTCCAGTATCTCAAGGCATCCTCAGCTGCACTTTTGCTGCCACAAGCGGCCCAATCCTTATCACCCGTGATGACAAACATTGGGACAGGGCATTCTTTTAGCACAGCCGCGGCACGCTCGAAACCATACTCTTGGCACTGGGACTGATCACTCCCATTCGCGTTGCCAAGATGGATCACAAACTCAGCATCCTCGGGAAGATTTTCAAGGTCCTTCGTAAGTTGACGAAGGTCTGTCATATCGTAGGGTTCATCCGACAAGACGTAGAAATTCACATCATTCCCAGAAACAGCGTTCCCCTTCTTGACTAGCACTCCAATAATAGTAAAGAATAGGACCATGAAAACAGAACCAATAAGAATCCTTCTGCGCTTAATCCTGGCCTTTTCAGCCCGTACCAAACTCTGCGTGGTTCCATCATAATTCACTGCAATATCACTCCACATTGTCCCCTTGACCCATTGCCACACACCTCCAAGATGCACACCCAACGAATAGGATCGAGTATAATCCACATAATCTTCTCCACTACCATCCATGGCGTCAGCAGATGCACGATATAATCCACGTGCACTCTTGGTCTTCTCACGAGAGGCGTGCAGTTTGTCCATCTTGTTCAGCATATGTTGTGAATCCAACCCACCAGTAATTGCCATGAGTTGTCGCTCAACTGAATAACGGCTTGACCAGAGTGAAGGTGTGTCCCCATCCTTCTTGGAAGGGACATGGTTATCTTCCTCATCATGAGAGCCAATAGTAAAGGTCCCATCGAATTTGTGAGCAGAACTTTTCTCTGATGACTTGAACGTGTCCAATCCCGAAATACTTGCCGGTGCATGTCTCCCCTCTCCCCTGATAATTTCAATTCCAGCAGATTCGTCATCATCTAATTCTCGCATGGCCATGCCCCCTCCCTTGGTACGGAAGAGACCAGTTGTTCTGTTTGGGGAGGAGGGGCTACCACCACCATTGAGACTTTCATCGGCAAGTTGGAGCATCTTCATCGCTTCACTTCGGACATCATCAAAGCTCACTCGAGAATCGGACTGAGCACGAGTAGAATTGCGATGGTCAGGTGCCAACAGCGTCGAGAGACGCGACTTGACATAATCCGTGGTGGAGCGACTATTTGAGGGCAGCGCGGGGGACAAGGAGTTCCCATTATCCTGGAGTGGATCATCTCTGTATAATTTCTTCGTACCGCGGGCAGGAGAGGCAGCCGTTAACTTGACATACTCATCATCATACTTATCAGCCTCATCATTGGCAATCCGGGTAGCCATATTCACCACCGCTGCGGAGGTAGCCTTCCTGGATTCTTCCACCAAGTCTTCAGTCTCATATTGTGCCCACCGATCCGAACTGGATGCAGCGGTGGTATAACTGCTACTGGTGGCAGAGCTGGCACCACTTGCAGCACTGGCTTGGCGCCAGGGACGATCTCGATTGCTCGCGGCACTGCTGGTGCTAGTGCTTCGAGCAAGGTGGATGTCCTTCTCGAGATCATTTATCCCAGCTGTCGCGGCGGCATGTTTCTTGCTTGCCTCTCGGATAGCACGAGATCCACTTAGTCCTGCCATTTCATCTTCATCTTCAAAATCCTCGCGGCCATTAATGCCACTCTTGGATTTGAACGTGCTTCGTTTCTTGGTGACATTGTTGTTCTCTTCCTCTGGTGGTGACGACGACAGGGCGCTTCGGAGAGTTGCATCAGAAAGGTAGGAGGTGGTGGAGTAGCGAGACTTCGCTGAGATGCGGTGATGTGAGAGCTCGTGATCGTCGGAGGAGCGTGAACGGTTCATGGTGATCTTCGTCGCTGCTTCTGATAATGAGTGTGCTGTGTTGTACTTGATGCTTTCAGCTCTTCATTCTATTGCAATGCGGCTGCGTTCTTATTTTCGCCAAGTGGCGTTTCAAATGCTTTAAACAGACAAAACGTACCAAGTTCCAACGTTGATGAGAACCTGAGCTACACAAGAGCGCCCGAAGACCTACCTATCTAATACCACTCCACTTCCTCGCCATCCTCCACAAGAATGGCAGAGGGCTAGAGGGAATTCGAGCAATATGGATGAAGGAATAGTTGCTCCTTCCCCATCATGTCGTTCTGATGACTCCATCGGGATATGAGAATGATCTCGTGTATCGGAACAATCACGTCATGCTCCTCCAAGTTGGCTGATGGCTTTCTATCTCTGCGCTGGCTCTTTTGTAGGGATAAAAATCTCCCACCATCTATATATAGTTATATATTCTCATGACTTGTACCAAAACAACAAATCAAACTGATCATATTTCTAACAAGAAAATCTATTTTGATCTTTACTTATTTAATGCCTTCTCCTTTTGCTCATGTCATATTAATGCCCGCCTCTAGAAAAAGACAGATATGCTGTCCAGACAAAGCTCACAACGTGTCTGACTGGCAATCTAAGATATAAAGGTACTGAAAAGCAAACCAGATCTGCTGGAGCCCACACTCTAACCAGATCGAACTCATCTTTCGCGAAGTTGGTATTATAATTATCCAACCCAGTCGACAGCCAAACAGATGGATCTGCAGATCCGCTAAACACTCCAGCCTTGAAGACATAAAATGTTGGTAGGTAAATAAATGTCAGTACAGTCAAATCAAGAGCTGTTTGTGCGAACAGAGACTTCAAGCCTTCTGTATCTTTCAATTTGTCACCCCATGATTGCGTTGTGAACTTGTCTACATCGAAGATCTTCTTAAAAATATTGACTTGATACCAATATTGAAATGCACCTAGGTATGTTGCTCCAAATGCACAGAACAAGAATGCTCGTTCCCAATCTATATCTGAAACTGGAGTGTGCGCAATAGCGACTTGTGCCAATAAATCCGCTGAAGCTGTTTTTATTGTGGCTATTCCAATGTTATTTACGTTGGGGTACGTTTGAGCAAATTGTGCGTATGACCAAGACGACGGCGGTGTATCGTCTGCATTCATGTCTGCCAGTGGATCCATCAGCAACTCTTCTGTCGATTCAATATTCTTGGGAGATGTTTTGTCAAGTATGTTATCTAGTATGTTCTTCGATTCCGAAAGCAAGGAAGGAATGTTCTTCCTTGTAGATGTAGGCACGAAGCCATTTGTTTGTTGATTCAGTAATACTAGGAGGAAAATGAATGGAGACCGCATCATTTTGGGTAGCGCAACTGAGATCAAGCACTAATAGTATCAAGTTCAGCTATTGTATGGATCAAAATGATTGGCCTATTGCTAATTATTGCTATGAAGAGAGTGAATGATACTCTTCTTATGCATTGACGATGCCGCACGCCAGAGCAAAGGAAGGAGCAACGTCATGATGACGTGGCTTCGTATTGGGGGGAAGAAAAAGAGCTCAACACAAGCGGGCGTCTCCCCTTTCGCAATCCCCCCGAATTCCGTCACTAGCTAGCAGGCAGGCAGCGCCGACAAACCGACAACAGAAGAAGATACAAAAAAACTAAACTCAAAACAGCCATCCTTATCCAGAACATTGGTGGTTGCACGTGTTGTTTATATCATTGGCAGAACCTTCTTCATACTTATAAATATGGATGGCCGCCAGCGAGATGAGATGCTTCGGAAGTTGCAGCAGCAGGTCGACAACGATATTGACTCAATTTACTCATCGTGGGTCACGGGCGAGGAGTTGAAAACATCAGCGTCCAAACGCTGCCGCTTCTTTGACAAACACGGTTTTATCTTCATCCCAGGGTTTGCAAATCCCGACGAAGTTAATTCTATGAAATCTTCAATGAAGGAAATGGTTGAGAACAATTGGAACCCAAAAACTGAGACACAGGTATTTCGAACAGACGAAGGACAATTAGAGGCCCAATCTACATCTGACTACTTTCTTGATTCAGCGGCAAGGGTGCACTACTTCGCCGAAAAGGATGCACTTGATGATCATGGCGAATTAAAAGCAGAGTACCAATCAGATAAGATTGCTGCATTGAACAAGGCTGGTCATGGAATTCATTTGACACCAGGTGCATTTCAAGAGTATACGAGATCAGAGAAGGTTTGCCACTTGCTCCGAGAGCTTGGTTGGCAGGAGCCTTGCGTTCCTCAAAGCATGTATATATTTAAACAATCTCGTATCGGAGGGGAAGTGACGTCTCATCAAGACTCGACATTTTTGCACACAACACCACGGCAGACTTGTATAGGCTTGTGGTTGGCTTTGGATGATGCTACACTGGAGAATGGATGTTTGTGGGTTCGCCCAGGGAGTCACCACGAGTGTCTTAGACGTCAGTTTGTGCGGAATCCAAAACACTTTGGAGAATCGTTAGCATACGATGGAAGTGGAGATGAAGATCACGGTGAACTAAAAATGATTTTTCGACAATTGAATGAAAATCCAAATGTTTCATGGGAAGGAGCTATACCAGCAAATTCGACGCCACCAGAGTGTATAGGTTTGTATGAAGCTGGGTTTATTCCAGTTCCATGCAAAGCAGGTGATTTGTTGGCATTCTGTGGAGAATTGGATCATTTGAGTTTATCGAACTACTCTTCTAAAGCTCGACACACATTCCAATTGCATTGCATAGAGGGCAAGGATACGCAATGGTCGAAGGAAAATTGGATGCAGTACCCTACGAACGTTTCTTTCATGAAATTATAGCAACGGTGTATATAAGAAACGCAGTAATAAAGTGCACAAGTACATACTATTCAATGCAGAGTTTGCCCGCCCATGCCCACCGTTTTAGAAATAATCATTTTAGAGTCCAGCACGTGACGATCTTGGGTGATGACGTGTTTTGACTCGAATCCTTTTTGGTCATTGGGAATTACTCTTACTCCCTCATAAAATGTGCAGTCACCGCCACACCTGCAACCATACCAGCCCATCTGAAGAATTACTTGCATTATATTCCATCTGAAACAATCAACTATGTCTGCTTCTACTGAAACAAAGACTCCGCCCACCTTCGGCGAGATTATGGACAAAGCCGCCAAAAGTGCACTTCGAGGAGGCACTGCTGGCGCAGTTGCAATGGGGCTGAACGTGGGAGCTTTAATGTGGATGAGAACAACGGTGCGTTGGTAGAAGAATAATTATCTTGTCATTTTCTTCACGAAATATTATGAAATAACTCCGACTAAACAAACAATCCCTATTGCTTTTGATGGCATCATTTATGTGTCGTTTCCTAACATGTGTATCAATGAAAACTATAACAGGTCAACTACCAATACAGGAATGGTACTTCGTTCCCAGTAGCTCTACGAACCCTCTACGCTGATGGAGGCATCCCACGCTTTTACCGTGGAGTTCTTCCTGCCTTGATTCAGGGACCGCTGTCTCGTTTTGGGGATACTGCGGCCAACACAGGAATGATCACTTTAATGGATTCAATTGACGCAACAAAAGATTTGAATGTCGGGGTAAAAACTGCTAGTGCGAGTGCTGCTGCGGCGTTGTTCCGTATCTTTTTGATGCCTGTGGTGAGTTATGTATTTGTGTATCAGTGTGAAGAAGAAATGTTTTTCTATTATTGTTATGAGATGATTGATCTCATACTCTTGTCTCATGGTGGCGGATGAAACGAATGTTGTAGGATACTATCAAGACTACAATGCAAGTCACTGGTAAATTTTCAAATGTTGTCAGCAAGGTTAAAGTTGAGGGAGTCCCAGCTCTCTATCACGGGAGTCTTGCTGCGGCTTCTGCCACATTCGTCGGACATTACCCTTGGTTCTTTACCTACAACCTTCTCTCAGAAAAGATCCCAAAGCAGGATGACCCACTAAAAGAACTTGGAAGGAGAGCAATTCTTGGTTTCTGCTCGTCAGCTGTGAGTGATACTTGTTCAAACTCGATTCGTGTCATTAAAGTATACAAACAAAGTTCAGAAGAGGCATTGACATACCCACAAGTAGTGCAGAGAGTTATCAAGGAGAGTGGTGTTAAGGGATTGATGTTCCGTGGATTGGAAACAAAGATTTTGGCCAATGGTCTTCAAGGTATTTTGTTTTCCGTCATGTGGAAGCATTTTGAGGAGGTGTTGTTCCCAAAGAAATAAGCTGCCTTCCAGCTTGCCTGTGCACAAATTTTCTTGATTGGCAAGAACACGTGGTTGCAATGTATATAGGAGATTTACCAACGAAGTTGTTAGATATTTATATAGGGATTGAGAATGATAAGTTGAGTGTAAACTTAAGCTAGTTCTGTGTGATTCAATACTTAAAAGAACTGCATTTTCGTTTCGAGATCCATTTTGCCTACATCTTCTCCGTTTGCGCGTTGTCACTCCAGTCTACTTCTTCGGATACTTTCTCACTTAACTTGTTGTTCGAGTCAGTTCTTGCAGCAGCTAGTTCTTCGTCTTCATTCTCTATATGCGAGCCGACCTCATCTTCGCCTTCATCGTCGTTGTCAGGGTCATCATTGTGACTTTGAACTTCATAAGTCTTTACTATTACCGTGCAAATCTTCTCGTCCTTCGGTGCTTTTGACCAGCCTAGCTTCCAAAAGATGAGGAGATAGACGCCTATTGAGATAGCCTCCACAAAGCCGTAGATTGTCGGCACTCGCATTGCTAATTGAAGATCATTACCAGAGAATAACGCTAGTGCTGCAGATGTAGCTATGCCTGTGTTTTGGTAACAACATTCCACCGCGGTTGTGAGCCGTTCCGGTTTTGACAACTTTAATAGTGTAGGGAGTACCGTTGCTACAACCAGACCCAATACACATGGAAGTGCGATGGCAATATAATCTGCAGGTCGGATTGCAGTCATTGTCTCTTGTGGTTTCGGCTCCGACCCATCAGTGCCGCCGAGAAAGGATAATACAGTGCTGAAAATAATAAGTGCAATTCCTGATACGTTCCCACCGATGTACGATATCTTATGCCAACGAGGAGTATCAAACTTATAAGAGCAAAATATCCCAGTCGCAATCGCCGTAATCACGACCGCAATAGATATGAATATCACTCCAAAATTGATTGAATTCATCACACTTTTACCCGTCTCACTCTCTAGTGAATGGTAAGCAGCATAAGTATAGATAAAGAGGTTCATTGGAAGGAATCCAATTGACAATAATGTAGATGCAGTGGTCATGGACACACTCAAACCAAGATCCGCGTTGAAAATTGAGCACCACCAATTACTATATGATCCGCCAGGCGATGAAACGACAATGATTAAAGTCACCCCAACGGGGACAGGCAGATTAAATGCAATTGTGATGATGTAGCCAAAGAAAGGCAGCAAAAAGAATTGACAAAACAGCCCTATCGAGATAGCTTTGAAATTACGAAGCTGTTGTCGCATTATTCTGATATCCACAGTTGAAGCCATACCCATGACGAGCAGAAATAGAAAAACATTGATTGCCACTTGGGCCCCTATGCTATTCGCCATGCTTGCAATTCGAAGATTGAATGCCTTGAGAAGGGTGCCGTTTTCGAGTTATTTATCTGGAGCAAACGCTGCCGCCAGTACGGAAACGTCTTCCTCTTCTGGCAAGGTGAGCTAACTTGGGGGGCTGCACTTGCATGGAGGTAACGCGTATCTCTAGAGAGGGGACGCGTGGCGTAGTGGGCGTGTCATGGGGTAGATAGCTGGTAGATAGAAGCAAGGAGGCGGAACCGGCGGAAGCGGAAGCAAAATAGCAAAAGATTTTGCGCCATCAGCCTCGCTCTGGATGGCGCCATTTTTTCACACAACGCTCCAACATACGCTCCAACAAACGAAGAAGTATGGGTGCTGGTTGAAGAAGTGTATCATGAAGATCTCTGCCATTATATTATTATTCCTACCCGCAGTAACCGCATTTGTGGCTACCTCAACACCGCGTAGGATAATACCAGCAACGGTCCTTCAATCATCGCCATTCGATGAGTTCTTGGGGAGTATCTTTGGCAAAGATGAAGATAATGACGAAAGTAGTAGTAGAAACAAAGGAAGTGACACTAATGATGAAGAAATCGACATATCCTCCTTTCAGCAAGAGTTGGCAAAACGACAAGAGCAACAAATAGCAGATGATTTAGACAACACAGTTGCCAGTAAAGAGGAAGAAGAGGAATTTGACGGGTATATGATGAGAGATGCCATTTATAACAAGTTTGGAGAGTGCTTCGATGTTGACTTTAACAAAGTAGACTCGTACGGATTTCGATCGGTTTATCTCAATATAATGCCCTTCCGATTGGGTGGCAAAAGATTCAGGCACAAGACAGAGCTAGACTACCTCTGTCACTTGCAGGCGGTTGTGGAAATTCTTCAAAAGTATAATCAGCTAGATTACGTCTTGGCACAACTCGAGGAAACAAACAAGAAACCTCGAGCAGGCACATCGCCGCTAATTGCCGTCCCACTCCGATTGGATCTAACAGAAGAGCAAGTAAATCAAATCATGGGATGATATTTTACTATAAGTTATCTTTCTCATGGCAATACAAACAAGGTCTGGGAGCTCAAACTAGACTCATTGATTACCCACGTTTGATGTCGGCCACTTGATATACTGAGCTGAGGACGTGAAACTTTCCCTGCTATCATACTCATAAAGGTAAAAGAAAATACTTTCTCCTCCCAGGGCCCCATCTGTGCCTCTCCTTGCATCTTTCCAGCGATAAGAAGCTCAGAGTTAGATGCAGGATTTGTATTACCTCTCTGGCCCTTGTTCAACGACAGCTTCAGTGTTTGGCTCTTGGCAGTTTGATTCGTGATTTGGTAAGATACACGGAATGGCTTGCCAACTTTTGGTGCCGATGGACACTTTAACAATTTGGCTTTGAACGGCGCATCCAAAACGTGACATCTCGGTCCGTGAAATTTCATTGGGGCGATGTCAGGCAGGATCAGTGGACCATGCGCCAACCCAAACTCATCAAGCAAGCTGCTATTTCCATCCGCCGGAGCCGTTTCTGAAGATACAGTTATACCAACTGGTTTCCATTTGAGACTAATAGTCCCTAGAGACATCGCGCCCGAAACTTGTGCACTCCTCTTAGCAGTAGTTGAGTAGGCTAAAGAAAGCTTCGAGCCTTGTTTTGACTGGGCAAAGAAAAGATCAGAATCTGCAGAAGAATATAAGTACTTCTGCTCCTCGTTCGTTTCCTTCTAAAAAAGAAGAAGAAGAGAAGGAAGTTAGATGTACATGTTAGGAGGAAGTGACACATTGTAAACGTCTACCTGAGACACTTAGAAAACAGTGGCCACGAATCGTTTCGGAATAATGACCTACCTCATTCAAGACATTTTCAATGCTTGCAGCAACTTTGTTCCCAAGCTCTTTTGCCTTCAAATGAAACCGCATTCTAATACGCTCGCCTTCAGCAGCAATCAGTGGTGATGAAATGCTGGAATCATTTGAAGAAGACTGTGTCATATTAGAAGGGTGCTTTATACCGCATGGGAAGCTTTTTTGGTTTCCGTTGATTAGAGAAAATTCTGCAGTAAAGGGCGAAATCCAAGTAACGGTGCCACTTCGTACAACGACAACCTGGTCGCCCAAATCATTGGGCTGGCTAATTCCTTTAACCGTACGAACCTGCCTGTACGAGATGGAGACTTCATAGGAAGTAGTACAGCTCTCACTCTCCGAAGAGTCTCCGGTCTGGTTCAGAGGCCTGAACAAATCCAGAGGAAGAAACATGGATTTTCCAGCTTCTAAATGAGTAGCTATAATGCTCGACGTAACATTTGATTCGTCTACAGAAACGTCATTGCGGGGCTCCCACCCTTTCGGAAGAGGCGGATCGTTCTCTTCGTTAGTCAGAGAGGCGATGTCATTGACAGATCTTCTCACAAAAAGTGGCCTTCTACCAGGCTTGACCGATGTGGCCGCTTCTGATCCAGGATCGTCTACAGCCTCACTTGATATAGCACCACTTGAGTTGCGACATCGAATGCTCAACCTAACACCGCGACAATCTACATCTGCCCCCGCTTGGAGCTTGAATATGAGGCGGTTGACAGTCCCTTCAATCGCGACACCATTAGTGTGAGGATCCGTCAAATTTGTAACATCCATTTGTGGACGAGGCCCGAGAATTCGAAGACAACGAGGCCCTAGACACCAAAATTGATGATCAGGTCGTGACCATGCGTGCGCCATATAACCGCATTCTTCCATTTGTAACTGTTGATTACCAGATCTACCTAGCGGTGACAGTAAAAGGCTCTTCTCCACGCGAAGCCTCATAGTACTTTGAGAGGGAGTGTTTCCAGCGGGTGTTCCTAATTGCATCTCTACACCGTGACAAACAAACGGAATGCCTCCAAGAAAAGATGAAGATGGCTCCGGAAGACTGTTGGTAGGGACGGGCCTGCCGTTATGAATCACCTTCTCTTGAAGCGATTCGCATACATTACCAGCTGCATGCGTCAGACCCATGTTTGTAACCTTTCCGTTTTTAGGTGTGTAAAAGTTGTTGCCGATTGCTGTTTCTCCGAGTGCAACAGATGAAAAATCGGACGGGAGTGATATCTCTGCCAATATATATGCTACTTCATTCGGCTTCAACTGCACCTCATCAGGGGAATCGACTTGTGCGTGTGCACTTGGCGGAGACGATGATTTCAGCCAAGAAAACAATTGTGTCTTGTTAAAGCAAAGGTCTGTCGAAACTTTGAAGTTACCCACCGAAGTAAATAGCTCGATTGTTCTGGCCCGCAAATGAAAATCAACGTTTGTTTTGATGGAAAGACATGCCCAAACCGAGTCGCCAGATGTAGCGTGCGTTGACTCTAAGAAAGAAAGCGCAAAATCAAAAGGAGGCCTGGACTTGCCGCTGGCACCGTCTTTCCATACAATCTCTTTGCATCCCACCTCCCATGATTGGCTTTGCGCAAGTTTCATTTCCTTATCAGTTAGCATAGCACACATTTCCGGCTCGAAAAGAACTTTTGCGCATCTAATTTTCGACTCTTCTGCACGAGCTGACTTACTAGATGGCTCGTCATCAATCACTAAACAACGCTCCTCGCAGACCTGTAATGCTCGCTGAATTGAAAGTTGTAATGACGGCCATGTCTTAGTTCGATCTGCTGCAATTTTCAAATGAACTGCTCCTCCAACCGGATTGTCCATGCTCATGAGAAGTCTCCCAGCAAGATAATGCAAGCGAACAGACGCGCTAGACACTTTCGCATCCCCCGTGTTGATCAAAGGCTCAGCGCTCATTTTGGCAACTTCAAACAAATCAAGCGCGTGTAAAATGTACTCTAGCGCTATGCCTAAATGGGTGAGAGCAAATACAATATTAGTGCAACCAAGCATTCTAAAGCAATATGCAAAGACAAAAACCTATCTTACCCTTGTGATCTCGTTGCGATTCGTTTTTCAGAGGCGCCTCTCCAGCAGCACTTGAACCCACGAAATTCCCAAAAGAGTCGTCGTCCCGTTCGCTGGTGATAGAGTTCTCTTTCTTCTGTCTCTTCATCTCTGCCCCAAGGCCCATGATACCCTCAGCCAATTCAGAATAAATCTTCCATGGAGCAACCAATTGATGATATGATGGCTTTGGTATCGTCACGCCATTTTTGGAAGAAATAAGCATGTCACGACGCAATTGCTCTTCCACTGTACAAGCATAGATGTGCAATTCTTCTGTAGCGAATAACATACGATACCATAAAGGTCCAAAAAAGTCATCATGCTGACTTGGGTTATAGTCACGTATACCCTGCGGTGATGCGAGAAAAATCAAACGATGACGTTTCCATTGATTCACTGTATCCTGATAATCAGGAGCATTTGATGTACGTAAGAGCTTGGAGTTGATAATGCTAGCAACAGCGCGGCACTGTTGCCATAAGTTGGTATAGAGTTCCATATCTTTCGCCACTCCAGCGCTTTTCGCAGGTGTACCAGTTGGTGATATGGGAATTACCATCGGTGGTTCGGGTGCTTCGGAAGGAAATGACGGTAAAGGCAACTCCACGCCAAAACCTCCTCCAGGAGATTGGGTTATGTTGGGTGACATGCCATGATTTGACGCAGTGTTGCGTGGAGTCATGAGGTCGGATCCAGAGGTATTTGACGTTGCCCTCCAAGTAACAGCTCTTCGATGCACCTCAATCACCCACCGATATGCTTCTTCATAAAACCGCATACATAGAGATCCCTTATCAGTCCATTTTGCACCACCATCATCCACAGAGGACCATGTGGAGGTAGCCCCCGTCCTCATTTGAAATTCCCGCAACGTTGCAACCTTCAGAGCATATCTGGCACATCTAATTCCAGCAATAAGCGTATTTACTTCAAACGATGAATTTGAGGAGTGATATCTATTCCGCCATAGAGACAATTTGCGTTCTTGGGCCTCCGCCAAACGAGAATAGTACAGTGCAGATGATTCACGGAGAGATCGATCAAGTTGACGCAGCTGAGGATTCATAATTACCACCTTGGATTCTTCAGCCTTATTGGGGTCATCTTGTGTCCCCGATCTATAGGGACTTCGCATCACTGCCGTTTCAAACTCATCTGGCTCCAAGTCTTTTGGATAATTCAATAGATATACCTGACTCTGTGGCAGGTAACATTCGTCGCATATTTTTGCTTTGACAATGGCAGCAAGTTGTTCCCTCGCTCTGTTAATATTCTGACCACCCACAGTACAATCGGTCAAACAGACCAAGTGAATTGGCACAGTGCGTTTTTCGGATAGTGTCATTCGAAAGTCTTCCACTGCCTGTACAACATGACGATCTACCTCACAATTATTAATAGAGGCTTCACTGATGGTTGTTACCACAACGAGAGCCGATGGTAATAAATTCATATGTTTTTCAACCCATCCCTTTGGTAAAATACCTTCATTTTGGACATTATATGATGATAACCATGCGTTGCCAACTGAGCCTTGCGCTTCCCCAATCATGGATGCCATCCCATTCAGTTTTCCCTGGGGACATTTGGAAGGTGGAAAGGCATGTCGCCGATTGACAGATATCACTTGAGCTCGACGTGAAATAAAGTTCACTTGTGGATTGTCATTGGAGTAAATGGGATCAGCAGCGGCAGTTTTATCTATGTCATTGTTGACATCAATTGCAATACTGGTAGGTGATGGTGTAGTAATATCTGTGCCAACATTTCCATGTGCCTGTCTCCAACGACCTAACATCGAGTGCTCTGATGTAGTTTCATCTATGCTAGATTTATTATTTTGTAATGAAGCCAAAAATGATTCATAAATGGAATCATCCTGCCCAGATTGTAAATTGTCAGGTTCGTCAGGACCAACGTCGCTGTGTTTGTTAATACTACCGCCGACGGTGGCATTGACGACGTAAATGACTGGACGGATATCGGCACCGTTTGTAGCACTACTAGCGAGCGCAGCGATGGGCGATATTGGTGTCGGCCCTGTCGTCATTGTTGCTAGTGGGGCCCACAGTCGCTTTAGTTGGGTTGTTTGTTAGTTCATAAGATTCTACCTGATATCACCGCTACGATAAGTAATATTTGCCTTGCTTCTAATTTTTGGAAATGGAAATGATCAGTAGTTGGATAGAATATTGATTACAATCATCCATACATCACTCTAAATATTCGTTTGCGTCATCTTCTACCCACTTTCCGACGCGCGGCATATTCTTATGCTCTTTTTTTGCTGTGACGGACGGAGGAAAGACGGCTGCAGAAAAAGGTCAGAGACAAGGCCTNAGGAATAGCAGCTGATTGGTTTAGATTGTAGAAAATTAATTGATAACATCAAAACCATGGGTAAAAAATCAACGACTCTCAAGAAGAGGCGCTCAACGGGAGCAAAGAGGGCTACAGTGGGGGGAGACGATTTTACGGACCCCCCTCCGGCATCCCCAGTGTGGTCGGATAAGGACGACGAGGTCTCCGATCCCTCCGACCCCGAGGCTGATGACGACGACGAGGAGGAGGAAGACGAGGAGGACTTGGAAGACAACGACGGGGATGGCTCTCCACCGCAACCCAAACCCAAGCGGCACAAAAAACAACCTACTACTGATCGCGCTGCGGCGACAGCCATTGTAAAGGAATTGGGTCAATTTAAGTCCTATGAGGCACCTGCAGACCGCAACTCCCTGCTCACAACGTCTACCCGCAATATTGCGGGCATCGTGATGGATAAAAAGTTCGTGGTCCCGGTCCACTCCGCCACATATCATGTAGCGGACCCTGGCGAGGAAGAGGACGATGACCATCACAATGAAACGGTGGGACATTTTGGTGGGTCTGGAGTAGCGGTCCACATCCCTCAAGACGCCTTTGGCAAAAAGGCAACTCTGACGGGGGTAGATAGCAACATCATCGTTAAATTCTACGAGGATCCCATGAACCACAAAAAATTCTTTGTGATGACGGATGCGACGGATGAGCAAAAAGTCGCATACAAAGATGTTGTGTTGTTCCCTTTTGTCCCATCTATCTTCTTGGATTGGCTCTTGGAGAAACAGCGCACGCCCTTTGAATTCTACTCATACGTCCTGTTCTTCATTCGCAACATCGATGATAAAACCCTCAAGGTGGCATGCACCGAGGCATGCAACCCCCTGCTCCAGTGGTGCCTTTGCTCCTGCATCAAAGCCAGCGCGAATGCAGCGGGCCCCCTTACGAAGCTGCCCACGCCCATCACAGCTATCATGTCCCCAACAATCAGCTGTTCAAACAGCCTAGCCGCAAGGCTAAACGCCACCAGGGGGGCCGCTCCGCACAGGCACCAACAAAACAACGGAGGAGACAACAGTGCAACAGAGGCGTTCAAAATGGCTGCCGCTGCCGCAGCCTCATCTGCGGCTACGAGTGCACAAATGTTGGCTCTCCTCCAACAGCAGCAGCAGCAACCTGGAAAAAAGTCAGCAGCGGATAAGGATGACAGTGGATGGTCGGATCACTTGTGGGGACAGGTATGTGGGTATTGTGGTGTCTCCGACAGAAGTGAAGCCCCCCCGCTATTGGAAGACATTATTGACGCCAAGGATGCCAAGGAAGCAGCGCTTATGATTATCAAGGAGATGCACACAGAAGCGGACGCCATGGGAGTCAATCTAACACCTTTCCACATCAGTGAGAGTCGAGTAAAAGATATTAGGAAGGGAACTTTCGCCACGGGAGCACGGGCAACCCTAGCGGATTTGAAATCGGGGATCGTCATTCTTGACCTTGTCGAGCGCACGAGTTCGGAAATAGCTGCCCTCCAAAGTCATGAAGGGGAGGAACGCCAATCGGAACGCAACCGCTCGTTGGAGGAATCGAGGGCCATTGCACTTCGTCAAAAACAAAATGTTGGCGCTGTCCCGGACAATGTCCCGGATGCAAAAACAACCCTCACCAACTACGTGGTCTTCATCCGAGTTCTTTTTGGCACGAAGTGCCCCCACTATCAATCGGTGTATCAGGCAAAACAGATGGTTGATGCGTGGTCAAAAGAATCCGCCACTACTGAGATGATCAAAAACTTATTCTGGGCAATTATTGTGGATGCACGTCAGTTTTTCAGTAGTTGGGTCACCCCACCAACCTCAAAGTTGGGTTTCATCATTAATGCCTACGAAGTGGGACAGTACACCCCCCTCATTACCCTCCCCCA
>JALLBH010000438.1:0-21530 GCA_036940005.1 Skeletonema menzelii | reverse complement strand
TACCTAAGTACCTACTTACACTCTCGTAGAGATAGATAGAGAGAGGATGCCCGTCATAGATCGATCAGAACTGAGCAAGAAGGTTACACATGCAGGCACTGGGATCGATCAAATTGGCAACGACATGGGCACGCCCAGAATGGGAGACATTGCCAAAGTCCACATAAAGGGTAGCTACTATGCCCAAAGACCTCTATTCCGGTTGTGCAACAAGGATTACTTCTTGAAACAGCGCAAGGTGGACTTTCTAAACACTCATTTTATCGGTGAAACGGCCTTTGTGAGCGTCCATATTGGAAATAGTAGTAAGAATGCTTTCAACGACGAAGACGGCTACGGCCTTGGAAAACTAGTGAGGGTAGCTGTGGAGGGTATGGCATTTGGTGAGGCCGCAGTTTTCACGAGCGACAATGTTGCAAAGGCAATGAACTTTGGGAGTGATAAAGGAAGTAAGAAATCGATCTGTAGAGGCCATGTTGAGGCAGATGCAGAGGTGCTGGTATTAGAAATCGAGAGTTTTCGCATCGTTCGCGATGGAAGAGAGCATTTTCGACAAGTTCGCAACGGATATGGAGGCAGGTCATGGACAATGGAAGCTCCTCTTTGAAGTCTTCCAAATCCCCATACTATAGCTTCTTGATTTGTAAGGTGCGTATGTGCGTAGAGTGTATAGTGTAAATATGTCCCCTCAAGATGATCGCGGACGAGTACATCAATCTGCATTTAATTCAAAATACTATAAATACGACGTAGTGTTAATAGATTACATTTCCACATCGAATCAAAATATTGTTTTGTAACAATTGGTTATGTTTCTATGAGGTTTGTCGTTTGTCGTCTGCCTTGAAATGGGAGGGGATGGATGTTTGGTGCATGGTCTGTATATGGGTGTATTTGACCTTAATTACCACATGTGACTGAAATAAATTGCAGTGGTAATAGTTGTGAGCTCTGAATGCTGGACTGAATTCAATTGAATAATCCGTGCTTATCTCCGAGCCAGACTCTCTCTCTCAGAACATAAGTATCCTACACATGGACTCTCTCTCTCTCTACAACAGTACTTCTGATACATGCTTAAAATACACATTCAATTAACATGATTTGGACCGCTGTCGACCTCTCCTTGCTTCGTAGTTTAAGGAACATCCTTCTTCCTCCCCGACTTCCTCCTCTCAACACCAGCACCTCTTTTCTATCACTCCCCACTCTTTAGGTCGATCGCCATCGTCAGGTTTATTTCGGTATGATGATTCTTGAGGCAAGTTTTTTTTCATCTCTTTCGGTGGTCGGTCCTCGCTCCTTCTCCCGAAATCTTCGTCTGTAGCAACTCTACGACTACTAACTCTTCTTCGATGACTGCTTTCCTTCACCAAGATTCTTTCTACTCTTTCCTGATGACAGCTTCCTTTCATCGTCAAGCTTTCTTCTACTCTTTCCCGATGACTTCCCCCTTTCATCATCAAGATTTCTTCTGCTCCGACTGCTCTTCATTGTTGAACGAGACTCTAAGGTTGAACGAGAATCTAAAGATTCCAACGAACTAGACCTCTTAGGGCTTCTTCTCATATCTTTTGGTGAACTGTCTTTGCTTCTTCTTCCGGAAGCTTCGCCAGCTACTCTACGACTACTCTTTCCCGATGACTGCCTCCTTTCCTCGTCAAGACTCCTTCTGCTCTTTCCCGATGACAGCTTCCTTTCATCATCAAGATTTCTTCTACTCTTCCCTGAAGACAGTTTCCTCTCATCATCAAGTTTCCTTCTACTCTTCCCCGAACCGGAGGTTTTGTACTCATCTTTGAGCTTTCTCCTGCTCTTACTCGATGATATTGGTGGAAGATCGTTTTCATCCGAACCATCTGCGATCCTTCGTTTGGCCTTTACGTCCACCTCGCTGCTATCATCACTGCTGTTACTGCCGTCAATATTACTACTCTCGCCATCTCCTTTCCTCTTTTTTCGGGGCTTTGGCTTGATCTGATTGCTAGTCACATGGCTCAACGTGCCTGTGACCTTTTTCCTTTGATTATCATCGCCCCCCATTGGGATCTCTGGTGAGTTACTACCAGCTGCAGATTTTTCACTGCTCTCAAGAGAAGTGAGGGAAGATCCGCGTGTACTCTTTTTTTCACCTCCTTCGATATCAGTAACGGTAACGGAGGCATTCTGCTCTGAAACATCCTGCGAAGTATTGGGCAAAGCAGTCTTGCTCTGTTTTTCACCGCTTTCAACGTCAGTTGTTGCACTTCCTCTGTTGATCCCAAATTTTCGTTTTGAAGCAGATTTCTTGCTCTTAAAATCACCTTCTACTTCTTTTTCGTTCACTTCCCTCTTGTTTTTGCCATTAAATCTCCTCTTTCTGATGTGACGGAAAGAAAGACCCGCTACTATGAAAAATACCAAAATTCCACCTGCTACACCAGCGTACACTAAGTACAACAGACCAAGCACCAAAACCCAAAGTGAGCACATCAAATTATTCCAAAAGTGCATAAAAGGTAAAAAGAACAAACAGCTCACCTCCTATCCCAAGTCCACCTGTCTCGCCCGTTTCATTTGAGTCCACTATAGCCTTCGCCTTCACTCCGACTGCGTCTGTTTCATTTCTGTTGACATTGTTTGCATTTTCCTTTGCTTCGTCTTTCGCTGCCTGTGCCTTCGCTGCGTCACTTGCCAATAGATCAGCTACTGTAATCCCAAGATCTTCTTCGACCGGTTCAGGCTCTTTCTCCTCAACCTTAAGAGGTGTCGGGGGAAAGGTAGGCGAAGGCGTAGGGGGCTGAGTTTTTGGTTTCTCTGGGACATTTTTGGGGAGAGTAGCTTTACTGCTCGGCTCTCCGATGGATGCAATGTTCTGTGCTTGAATCTCCTTGATTTCTAGGAAGTATGGGAATGAATCTGACTGGTCTAGAAGCGATGATAATATGTATTGTCTGTTTCGACCGATTGTTCTAGCAACCCTTTGCCCAACTTCTGATTTCGGCAGACTCGTGGAGACCTTATACTCGAAATTGATCTCTGTTGCCGTAATGCGATTACCGAGTGATATAAGCTGGTGGTACCCTAGCGTAACTCCCTTGATGACGGTCGTTGAATCTTCCATCTTTGCATTCACAGTTGCTTTCAAAACTTCTACAAACTTATCAAAATCTGTATCTTCCATGTACCGAGTCTGATACGGAGTGTTTTGAATAAGCAGAGCGAGATAGTAAGATGGAGTGTCAGGGGAATCTGGTTCAGTCGGAGTTAAAGAAGTAGAAACTGTCGGTGGTTGGGAGGAACTAGATTCGTTTGTCGTTGCTGGTGCTGGCGGCTCTGCCGCAGTAGGTGGCAGCATATCGGGTGGCAGGGTAGGAGAAAAAGTTGGCGGGGGCACAGGGGGCGCCGGTCTCGATTCATTCTTCTTCAGCGATAGGAAGACTCCGATAACTCCACTGAAGTAGTTATTGCCCAGTGCAGACGTAAAATCTTTTTGTGCTCCGGCATTGAACGCATCAATAATGATTTGGCCAAGGTTTTGTTCCACCTGTGGACGATAGAGTCCAGAGACTTTTACATCGACATACAGAATGGTACCCGATTGTCGCGAATCCAATATACCCACAGAATCTAGGATCATATTATTCACTTTTAGAGTTTTCTCTAACACTGTGCTGAGAGCTTTAGTGAACGTTCTTTCTGCGGCTTGATCCATGGGTTTTTCAATCCTAATTATGGTAAATAAAAATTCACTAAAGGAAGGTGTAGTAGAAATTGAGATGAGATTAGATGATCAACGAAGGATAAATAATTGAACGGCAGCTGTACAACATACCTATGGAGTTCCATCAATGGGTATCCACAAATATCAGAATAACAAAGCGCACCCACAGCACAGTCCAGATCCTCTGAACACGCCAACCCATAATCACATCCCATAACCGCACCCTCCAACGTGGACGCACACACTCCCTGACCAGCAGTGCGTCGACTGCTGGTGTGTATCGCCTCCCTGCTGCTCTTTATCCGCTCAGAGCACCCAGTCATCGTAAAACATTTATATTCTTCTCCCAAAATATCTATACATTCTTGATCTGTCCCGGAGGCACATCGGAGAGAACAATTATTTTGTGCCAAGGTAAAATTTTTGCCACAATAGCTGTCAAAATTATCGCCGTAGGAGAATACTAAGAGTGCAGCGTTGCACAATAGTAGATAGACGATGATTGCAAATTGTGGTCGCATCATGATTATGGGGTTTGTTATTTTTTGTTTGTGTCTGATGTCCGACGTAAAAATGATTGGAAAATTTGGGTAGACCAGGCCGCCGCCTTCCGTCGTCTACTCGTTTAATGAATAAAGCAAAACGCCGATACATCTAGCGCCACCGCTTCTTCTATTAAGAAGTATTCTAACTTCTTGAACCGTTGTCTTAGATGTTGAGTTTGAATATATATCAATGACGGACATCGGACATCGATCGAGTGCGTGCGTGGGATGGGGTCATTACCACAGCAAGAATCTTGTCAGCGCTGCGACAGATACATAGAGAATTTGATGACGCAGTCTTTGATAAAAGATAATTGGGATGTCGATAATCGAACCGTTTCAAGTTCCATACATCATCATCATCATTGGTGATGGAACCTGGTTACGATTTACGATGTTGCTGCGGATGCTATTGAGACTGCCGCACTTGGTATCACTCTCTCCTACTCAAACATTTAATATTGAACAACCTCTCCTCTATTCCGTCTCCTCCTCTGCATCTGCATCCAGACTCATTCATCACAGCATGAGCGGGAACAACAACGAACTACCACCATCTCCTCCCAAGATCAATGCTTTCCGTTATAATTTGTATCGGGGTCACCCAAATGTGTCAATGTTACCTCAATCTGAAATGCAGGCTATAATGTCATCCCTTCTCAAAGATGACCAGGGTAGCTGGAAGAAAAGTCTAAATTATTGCGCCAATGCAGGCGATGAGCGGCTCCTATCTGCGCTAAGGTCCTTTCTTCTACTACGCACTGCGGATGATGACGCTGGTGGAGTGACGGCTTGTGAAGGTAGCAATGCTTCTGACTTCTTTATTACTACCGGAGTATCTCATGGGTTGGAGTTGCTTTGTTCTACATGTACAAATCCTGGCGATGAAGTATGGATTGAGAGACCTACCTACTTTCTTTGTACCCAAATATTCACTAGTAATGGACTGATTGTAAAGAGTCTGCCGATGATACACCCTGGGAAAATAGATATCGACCGTCTCAACGAAATGGTAGAGAGAGATGGAATATCCCCACCAAAGATGATGTATATAATTCCATCATATCATAATCCTACTGGATTGTCAATGTCTGTTGTTGAGAGAAAGAAATTAGCGTCCTTTGCAATTAAGAACGGCGTTCTACTTGTTTGTGATGAAGTGTATCATTTACTTGATTTTGAACAGGGAAGTTCTTACTCTTCTCGCCCAGCGGGGATGGTACGATTCAATACTCATATACAAAGAACAGATGGAGAAGAGGTAGACAACAATCGCGGCTGTTGTATTTCAGTGTCGTCTTTTACCAAGATCTTTGCTCCTGGAGTAAGACTTGGTTGGATAGAAGCTCCACCGCGCATCATTCAATGTTTATCTAACTATGGTTATATCAATAGTCAGGGAGGAAATGCTCCATTTATGGGGAGTATAATGGCAAATGCCATGGAGCTGGGGCTGCTCGACTCTTATCTTGACAAGCTTCGAATAGAGTACAAGGAAAGATACGAGCTTGTCTGCGGGATATTACAACAAGAACCCCGGCTGAGTATTCTATCCATTGATGAACCAAGAGCTGGAGGCTATTTTATTTGGGTACAGTTCCCACCAACAATTAATGCTGACGAGTTTTTATCGTACAGTATTGACAATTATGGTGTCAGGTTCATGTCAGGTTCAAAAACCAATCCATTCCCTGATGATGACGATGACATAGGTACCGTTATTAAATCATGTGCCAGGTTATGCTTTGCCGATTTGGATCGTGAGGATTTGAGAAAAGGAACAGAGACGTTTGTCGAGGCATTTCAATCCTATATTGCATCAATACAATAACTAGAATAAAGGCGTAACTTGTATTATAATTATATAATGAAAGAAATTACTGCTATAATATTTCCATTGTCCAAATGAAAACAATTTTTATTATCAGATCTCCCTCTCTGTCTAAGTCTCCATGGGTGTAACTGTAACATCCGCCAACGTCACCCCAAATCCACTCTTCCTTGGCTTAAACGTACTCTTCAAAACAGCCGTAGTCCCCGCCCTCATATTCAACGTATCACTCCTCTTCACAGCATCCCTCAAAGGCTTGACCTCATTGGGCATAATACAATTCCTCCCATGCACCACAGTCCCATCCAATCGAATCACCGTAGTATCACAATTCGATCCACTCCCCAAATCATTAAAAATCCCCGCCAAAATCGCCCTCTTGACCAATTCCACCGCCTCCTCCTCCTCCATATCATCCTTAAATCCCTCCTCAAACACTGCCATTGCCGCCAAAGATCCAGATCCCATGGTAGTAAACGGCAATTTGCCCGTAGACCCATGCGGATAAATCTGATACAAATGCGGTCCGTTCACATCACACCCTCCCAACACCAATGCCGCGGACACATAGCCCTGATAGCGGAACAACATCCGTTTCAACATGGTGCATGCTGTTACCACCCTTGATTGTCCATCTCCGGTATTCATACGTAATAATTCCATTTGGGAGGAGATTAACTCGGTGGTTTTTTCGGTGTCGGCGGCTGTTCCGGCGCCGCAGCAGTAAATGTTGGGGGCGATGTAGTGGATTTTTTCGCAGTTTTTGTCGGCGACGGTGGTGTCATTTGTGGAGCGGGTGTCTGCTCCGAGGACAATGCCGTTTTTGTACACGAGGCCTACGATTGTGGTGCCGGTTTTGGTGGCGAGGGGGGTGATGTTGGATTTGTTGGAGTTGGAGGAGGATTTTTGGAGCTGCGCTTCGATGAGGGCGTTGCGGTGGACATTCTCGAAGTTGAAGCCTCCGGTGGGGGTGGCGGAGTCTAGGCCGATGTCGGGGTTGGTAAATTCAGACATGGTTGATTAGTTATGATATAATGTTAGAGCAATCTGCTTGCTACTATGTTAAAATGATCATTGTCGATATCCTTCTTCGGCCTTCGGTTGTAGCCCTTGTACTTTGGCCCACGTGGGCCTCCGGAGACGAAAATCCATCTATGTATCTACTTATTGGGAGTTTTCGTCTCAGGGTTCTGGGTCAAACCTGCATGCATCCTCTCCGGCTGCAAAAATGCTACATTCACCGTTGCTTGCCGCTGCGCTGCTAATAAGAATATTATTGAACTCACGATGTCATCAAAGAAAGAAGAAGACGTTCCAAGCTGCTGGGTATGCCTAGAAGAAGGGCCCGACGAAGGGGGAGTCCCATTGGTCCGAGACTGCTCCTGCCGCGCGGAGGTGCCCACCTCTCCTGCCTCGTAAAGTATGCGGAGGGTACAGGCAAACAGCTCTACGAGAGGGAGGGCCCATCAGCGTGTATGGAGCCCTTTATCGTTTGCCCCAATTGTAAGCAATTTTATGACAATGATGTAAGTAAGGCTCTTGCTAAAGCCTGTGTCGAATTTGTCGAAGAGGGGTTGAAAGACAAGGAGAATTTCTGCTTCCTTCACCATGTTCTCTATGCAGACGCTCTGACGAACCAACTAGTTCTACTGGATGGAGAAAATGAGAGCGAAAAAGCAAAGGGCGGAGAATTAATTGCGAAATTCATCTCGGTACTGGGGGATATGAAGAGCCAGCTGGAGTTGGAGTATCATGAGGGGATGCTTCGCCAGCGCCTTCTCGACAAACTAACGTTTGTGGAAGCCGATGGCAATGCAAGCATTGGATGCTTCTACAGAAAAGTGAACTCTGAAGAGGGACGGTTGAAGGCGAAAGAACACTTTGAAAAGGCGAGGGACTTCCTCAAAAATATTCACACAACTGAGGCTGAACTGACTTTGGCAAGAATGTATTAGACTTCTGCAGGATTACGTTTGGAATGTTGTCAATGGTACAACTTACCTATGGATATCGAGTCACTTATGTACTCTTATCCCGATTAATGGGAAACGTCCCANGGTTCTTGCTTCGAGGGTACTGAACATTCATGTCGCACTCCTCTTGTTCTATTAGCATTCTTAACTGAAGTTTAATAGAATGAATGAAAATATTTCTGAGCTCGAGTCAGAGCTCAGCGGCAAAGAGTTTCATATCTCGGAAAGTCTGGATGTAAATGTTTGTCAAAAATTTTATGACAAATGCCTTGAGATGCATGGTCAAAACTCCTACATGGCAATTCACTCAGGTGTTCTTCTCGCCAAGGCTCTTCGTGATGAGAGACGTACAATCGAAGCCGAAAGACTGTTGTGTAAATTGATAGACATCAGCCGCCTTACGCTCGGACATGATCATCTCTCCACTAAAGAAGCCGAGTCTTTCCTAGCAATTGTGAGAGAACGTCGTGTAATTTATCGGTTCGAAACTGTTTCGGGCTGGTTTCAGGCGCTTCGATATGAAAATGAAGGTGAATTTTGTGTCGTCCAAGGACCCATGGTAGTTCCTAGAAACATCGACGAGGAAGAGCAATTTCCACTTGACAGTGCAGGTATCATTCCTTTCGTTGGAACACCAGTGGTGTGCCATGGTCTGCAAAAGGCAACACATCTCAATGGCATGATCGGTGATGTGAGGGATATTGACGTCAAGGAAAAGGAAGACGGTAGTGAAGGTTTCGATGTAAATATCGACCGCTGCGTAGTTCATTTCGAGGACAAGAGCTTGAAACCAGTGAATGTCAAGGCTACCAATCTACGTGTTCTTTTCGACTTGCCAAATGCAGACGATGCCTAGCAGTGCGTCTCAACCATCCTCATCCTCACTGATCAGTCATTCAATGCAAGTGAAAGGTCAACGAAGAAGCATTCATCGTCCAACAATTTGTTCACAGTAAAATAAACGATATCATAATATGTAAAACACGACCATAGAGGGACCAAGGGAATAACTCTCTAGAGAGAGGGACGAAGCAAGCCAGAAAACTTTGCGGGAATGTAAATTCAAATGTCGCACCGTGTCAGAGAAAACTGACATCCCCCTTCCTTCTTCCTTCCAACATCCATCATGTCAACTCATTCACTATCCGCACCACGCTCTCAGAGATGTGTTGTGATAAGAGTGTGAAGGAGCACCATTGACATAGAACTATTATAATAAGCAATTGCACAAGGTCATCAACATTATATTATCTTCTTCTTTATACAATGGACACAACAAGGAAGCGAAGCAACACAAGTGGCGAAAGTGGTGTCGCTATTCTAAGCAATGTTACCATTCATGGCAGCCGAACAAACATGCAAGCACAGCAGCAATTAATGAAATCAGTATCACCTCCAGCGCAATACTACTGTTCGGCACGAAGAGCGATTTGCAGTGCCTTATGCTTTGTGACTTGCATCTACGTCGACGTTGTCGCGTCCAATGTTGCTACGAATCGATGGAATTCCAAGTTGAGTGAAGAGCAGAAGGCAATGCCTCTTCCAGATATTTTGCATGATTCCTTCGACTTGCCTGATGCCGAGCATATCATTCATGAGTTGCTAAGAGAGCTACCACTGGCCTTGCTCGTGATTGTGCTAGTCTTTGGTTTTATCCTCCCATACGATGTGATGGGCAGGCGCAATGGTAAATTGATAGAGTATCGACGTTATGAGGCGTGCACGAGATACTTTGAAACACGCTGCGTGTTAGAGTTGATGAGAGCACTTTCAGTTTGGGTGACGACACAGGCTGATCCGCATGGGTTGCATTGCATGAATATCGAAGCCCACACTATTGATGACATCTTTACCAACTTTACGTTTGCACGATGCGGTGATAATTTGTACTCAGGTCATGCGTCTAACTTGCTTTCTTTTGCGTTGATGGTGCAGTCTTACTGTATCAATTTGCTTTTGAAGAGAAGGAAGGATGGAAGTGGGATGTATCTACAACTGCTTGCAACATTAGTTCTGTGGACTACTGTGTTAGTCGTTGGATTCTATATTGTCATCTCACGCATGCATTACACCGTCGATGTTCTAATGAGCTTCTTCTTGGTACCCACTGTTTGGTTGGCTTGGAGCAATGTGAGCTGGCCTACGAATGCATCGCCCACTGCTAATTTCAAGGCATGTAAAAACTCCTTTCTTGATTTAGCAGAAGCAAACTGATGCTTCCTGCTTCCGCCTAATAAAAATGTACAGCAATGAAATGTAATATGTAAAGCAAAAATGTCTTGCCTACACGATAGCAAATTTAACGTTGTCATGCTTCCGAATGGTCTCATTCCTTCTTACACGATCAGATTTGACCCACCAATCGAATACTTATTCCTCAGATAATACTTTTTCTGTTACTCCTTCATCCTTCTCCTCCTTTGCTTCTTCTTATTTAAAGCGCACCACATGCAGCAATTACAACCTTTTTGGTAGTCTTCCCTTCTTTAGAACCAACAGCCTCGATGGCTTTGACAACATCCATGCCCTCTACTACCGATCCAAAGACAACATGTTTGTTATCCAAACTAGTCAGAGGCTTTTGCCTTGTGCCTGTACAATTAGATGTTTGTGTGAGTTGAGACAGAGAAGTTAGTGAGTTCATAATAGTACATGCATGTAGCTTCGGAAAACACAGGCAACTTCTTCTTACATAGAAAGAATTGAGAGCGATTGGTATTAGGACCAGCGTTAGCCATCGAAAGGATACCGGGCCCAGTGCTTTGATTTGTTAATCGATGGCATATTGTGAGAAGATGATGTTTTCGAGTAAATAAAATGATTTGACATTGACGATTAATATAGACTTACTGCTTCAGTTCAAAGTTCTCATCGTTAAATTGTCCTCCATATATTGATTTACCACCAGTGCCGTCATGAGCGGTGAAATCGCCAGCTTGGCACATGAAATTAGGAATTACACGGTGGAAAGTCGACCCGGCGTAACCAAATCCCTTCTCATTGGTGCAGAGAGCATAGAAGTTCGAGGCCGTCTTGGGCACGACATCGGCTCTCAACTCCATTACTATACGGCCGGCATCTTCGCCGTCAATGGTCATATCGAAGTACACCTTTGGCTTCCCCCTGCGTGTCAGCAATCAATATGTAATGAAATACAACACATTAGATAGCAGAAGATATGGAAAGTAATGAAATATGAAATACAACACATTAGATAGAAGAAGATATGGAAAGGAAAAATCTTGAGCAGGAAAGAATTCCTCCCGCCCAGCGGACACCCTACATACTTACTCAATTAGAGGAGCGGATTCAGAAGATTGCGTACAGCCCATGGTAGGAGAGAGTAGAGCCGGTCTCCTCCTATCACTCAAACACCAGTGTTTGAACAATGCGATGAGCAAGCTATGTCTATGTACAAGGCGAAGGTAGCTTCTTCAAAAAAGCAGATGCTCATCCGGCACCCAAGAAGTCACTACGACTCTCAAAGCTGATCTGAGTAAGTAGATATGTACTATGTACTTATGTAGTTGTTTAGACAGCGTTTAGACCAAGCTGATATTTTTCGTATGATATCATCATATCAACTGCTAAGGCATTCTTCCAAAATCAAAATGTACCTCGTGGAAATAATCGTCTCCGCCAGGTCGCAGAATGAAGCATCGTCCTTTCCCAAACTCATCAGTTGCCTCGGGAGTTTTGGAGTAAATAGAGTCTGGAAATGTTTGAGTCTCCAAACAGATCCCCTGCCACTGCGAATACTTTGAGTTGCCCTTACATAAGTCAGCTGGAGGATCAGTCCCGGACAAGTAGTTGGAAGTGTAGAGCTGAACTCCTGGTGCCGATGTGTGAATGCTCATTGTCCGTCGCGTAGGAGGATGGGAAAGAACAGCTGCAAGATGTAATGCAGAATTATCACCATCATGACTAGCAATGACGTAGTTGTGGTCGAATCCATAGGGTTTGCCGCCATCCAAGTTTGATCCTACCACACCTCCCTCTTTTGGAACTTTGAATGTAATTTCTTTGCTACCATCGTTCATTATATTCTGGACGTTGTCTGTCGCGATCTCGGGAGTCAATCCGACCATTTGCTCAGCGTAATGAACTAATGCATCAGAGATAGTCCTTGGTTTACAAAAATCCATCGCAGTGGCATCTTTTACTGATTGCACCTTCTTCGTAGGAATTGATGTATTGTCCAATGGTGTATACTTATCGCAGTCGGGCATGTGCAATACATGTTTTAATATTCTTTCCGATGAAGAATGAGATGCCAAATTAAAGTAAGAATGCTGTGCAAGTGCAATCGGTGTCGCCTTGGTTTCTCCTTCTTGTAGACAACCGTGCATTTGGAGTTTCAATTTTGCTCCCACAACGTCCTCGTTGGCCACTAGTGAATAGATTGCTGTTACTTTGATTCCGCCTGGGTACCCTTGATCACCATCAGCGCTAGTTAGTGTAAACTTGACATGATTTTGATCCATATCTGCTTCCCAAATTTTATGACTAAACCCATCATATCCACCGTGTAGATGATTGACACCATCATTTCTATCTAGATTGTATGTTGTTTTCTCTTCGGATGATTCATCCTGCTGCAGCAGGAACTTGCCATCTTTGATACGATTCGCAACTCTTCCTACTATTGCACTGAAAAAATGTGTATTTTTATGTTGGTGTTGTTCTTTCGGCGATTTGTAAGACAAGACGACATCGTCAAATGATCGTGGTGCAGATTCAGAGTAGTCCGGGAGTAATATGCTCGTGATGGACGCACCAAGTGAGGATAACTTCACCGTTACATCGTTGTGAGAAAGTTGGAACTGTCTGATGGAACCTTGAGATGGTATATCTATTGAAGGTAGCTCTGAAATGGTTGTAGTGTCTGTGAGGAACGAGAAGAGAGAATGGTTCACATGATGTGTCAGCGTTAAACAAGGAGAAAGAATAATGGACCACAATTTATCATCTTCTACCATTTTACTTACAAGAAGCTTTCATGGTCAAAGTAGTTGACCAAGCAGAGGCAGAGCCTACTATGGCGGCGGAGATAGCTACTGCAATCTTCATCTTCATGGTGGAGGATAATAATACATAAGTGCAAGAGCAAACAGGAGCAAAGCAAAGATATTATTTGACCGGCCCGCCAAAATCTTACTCCGCCGGATCGGGATGGAACATCACACACCACACATCACTTCTTCCCCATGATGCCATCAACGTGGATGGTATCTATGTAGTCTGTTCAATACTGCACCCTCAACCGCATTTGCTGAATATAGTAGAGTCATAGTTGGTATCTGTGGCGGTGGTGAGTGATTGTATCTGCCGGGCCGTATAAATTTGTTTCGCTGGGGTGAAGATTAAAATTTTAATGGTTAAGATCTGACAGCACCATGTGCGGTGAAGAACAATTATTAGATAGTAGAACTGACCAATGCAAAGCAAAGTGAAACCGCTGTCTTGCCTTGATCGATAAATTATCCAACTCATTGCTGACAAAGAAGTTTACTTCCTCTTTACTATTCATTGTCCTTCACTCAGGGTTGCCGCTGCATAATCATATCACTTCAAAAAATTGGTAATGTTGGCATTATCGCTACCAAATTCGTCTCCATAATAAAGTCCAGCAGGATATTCTTGAGATAGGAATTGTTCGTCCTTGTCTACCAACAAACAATTATGCCGCCCCGTCAAAACAAGAAGAAAAAGAAGATCAAAAGCCGCGATCGTAATGTAAAAGCGACGTGTTGTCAAAGGCTGCTCAAAACAGTTAGACAAAGATAACTTTGTGTATTGCGTATGCACTCAAGTCCGCTTCTGCTCTTCATCATGTCAGGAGGATCATCCACACAATGGCTGCACGGGACCTCCTCAAACTGAGTTTGATATGGGATCGATGATGCGCAGTTTGCCCGCTGAGCAACGATTGTCTAGAGAATCATTTCATGATCGTGATGCTGAGAACAGAGAGACCGTACAGAAGCCACTCACAGCGTATGTTCTTAGTAAGGGAATGCAGGGGCTCAGTAGCAATTTGTCGGTTCGGGATCTTGCCAAATGGGCAGATGAAGGTGAGCAAATTGTTCTCTTCTGTGAATCGTATTCGTCTACACCTAAACTTAAGTGTTCAATGATTTCTACGTATTATTGAAGGCAATGGACCTGGAAATCAAGCTTGCGCCTTTATTGTTGGCTCTCGCTATCGCCATCGTTTGTTGGGGGACTTTAGGTTGGATGGGTCTGTAAGCAATAGCGGGGGGGATAATATCCCTGTGCTAGAATCGCAAGAATTAGCCTTCAAATACTTCGAAAGGGCCGCAAAACTTGGCCACGGTCTTGCAATGCAGTCACTTGGTACATGCTTTGACGATGGAGTTGGCGTTAAATCCAATCGTCGCAGGTGCAACCAGTGGCTGTGGAAGTCAGTCTTGCATGGCAGTGCCGGAGCCATTGAGTTATTGGATTGTAGGGCTCTTCTCCCACTTGAGATTCGTGCAAACGAGGGTATGCTGCAACAAGCGATGCAGATATTGCAGCCAGGGCAAACGATGCAACTGGGTGGGCCGAATCTTGCTGCTTTGCTTCTAGTCTTTCATGATGTTCTAAGAAGAGAAAATTTCTCCTTTCCGCCTTTTGCTGGTAACTGGGCAACAGGAACTGTGAACAACCGAGTTCAGCACTTAAGAGGTCGTCATCGAACCCCTCTGATTGGAGAGAAAGACGCGAAGGAACTGCTTGACAAGATACAATTTTTAAAGAGGCAGTTTGGAGTAAATTTTAAGTTTGGGTATCTTAGAAGAGGCGCTGCAAAACAGGCTACGGCTCAAACCCGCGGTGCTGATCCTCGTTCAAAAGACAACCAAATCTTTTTTGCACCACCTTTTGCTTCCTGTGATGAAAGAGTAACTGATGACATCATAAACAAATGGCACGACCAGAGTATGAGACTGGCTTATTCCCAAAGTGATAGTGGTCGATGCGCCTATTTCGTTCTGTGCGTTCACAACGAGGGATCACAAAAGAAAGGAGGCTTCTGTGCAGCTTGCGAAGCTGATGCTATAGAGCGTCTTGATGTCATTGCAAGAGGAGCGGTGGTTCTTTCACTTGACGAGGATTTGCCACATAGAGGCCAAGCAGCAATATTTCGTGATAAGAATGGCGCCTTGAAGATTGAGACTTGGAAGACTTATGCAGGTGGAGAAGCCGAGTGCGTTCTTGCAGCTCTAGCAGCAAGCAGCATGCCTTCTTATGTGTCTCCAATTTTTATTGCTCAAGATCCGAATTTCCTCTGGCCCCTTATTGCTGATCATGGTAGTGTTCGTGCGGCTGTCGAGTTTGTTGCGCCTCACGTAGACTGGAAGGACAAGATCGGCGATGCAAAAGAAAATGAGCAAAAACAAGATCCAATCATCCCAGGCTGTCGACCTGGAAAGTATCTTCGGAAATGTGGCAGCGGATTCTGTAATAATCTTGAGCATTACAGATCAGAAACGTTTCAATACTGCAGCCGCTGCAACCGGAGAAAGTATTGTTCGACAAAATGCCAACGGGACGATTGGCCTATTCATAAGCTTGAGTGCAATGTCACTAGCAGTGAGACAGAGGCAGACCCACGTCTGGATGATGCAAGAGGGGGTGATGAAGAGGCCAGGCCATTGAAATATGAATTGAAGCTCGAACAAGGAGAAGACTGTGTAGTGCATGGCTTGAAAGCGAAACCTCAGTATAACGGCAAGGTTGGATTGGTCGGAGAATCGACTGAAGGCGGCAGAATTGCCGTCACACTCAGATACAATGATGGGAATGTGTTATCAATCAAGCCTACGAATCTTTATCGCATCGGAGTCTTCTGCAGGAAAAGAAAAAAGAAATCGCGGATGTTCGAGTGTAGACACGGCTTGGAAGTGTGCTCTGATTGCTATCTCGATTTCACCACTATTAACCGACTAGCAAAACTGAAGTATGATGGACAAGACATGTCAAGTGCCGCAGCAATCGAGCAATGTGAAGAGATATATTTCGCTTCTTTGTCGCTACAACCAGGAGGAGATTCGTCGCTCTCACTTGATGAGGGATGGCCGATGGAATGCATCGGAATGAAAGAACATCCAGAGCAGCGTTTTATTTTGAGAGCTCTGGTCGAAGTGAAAGACGACTCTGAGCAACGTTTGTCATTTCTCGCTACGGTCGCAAAGACTGCTTTCATCACTTACGGAGGTGCGTTCACAAACGTGGTTCTTCGTGGGTGCGCAAAGCTGGGAGATGTTGCTCAGATGCTGCTATAAACCAAGTAACGTAGCTGGCTGGAGACTCAACAAAGCTTATTCATATATTAAATCATAGAACAAATGCAACGTAAAGAACCACTCGAACTTCGATCATATTGTTCATCCATCTCTTTTGATGTGTGGACGAGGTAGAGAGAGAGAGAGAGTACGTAGAGAGCTATTGAATTGGATGAGACCTCGCATCTTGACAACTTACTACTTCTATCTTCGGAATACTTTATGTTTTAAGCAATTTCCCTTTCATTTCATCATTAAACTCAGGAGCGCAGTCGCCGCATTGACATCTCTTCAAATGGCTGTCTAGTTATTTATGAATGGTTATGGTTATGTTGATAGGTGCCGACTGGAGGCGTTGCATCCTAGTATCTTTTATAGACTTGTACGTCACTAGTGTTCAACCTGCACTTGTACATTGCACCTGCACATTGAGCTCCTAGTACCTTCGATGGGATGGACTCGTCAATCTCTTGAGATAGGACAGCCTTACCATCTGAGATTGTGTGGACAACACGACGAATTTCATCCTCCTCGCCATTTTTTACTATAAGAACCTTGGTATCTATGCAGTCCAAACCGATCTTCCTGAAGTAGATCAAAGTAACTTTGTGTCCGCTGGCGTAAATCTTTGAATGTGATTCAAATTTTTCATCACGAGTAAGTGGCTTTTTTGCCTTCAAATGCATCATTCCATCGCCTCCAATAACCTTCTCATCCACAAGGCGATATTCCAAATCATTGTGGTGGAGCTTATCAAAGAGAGTCTTGAATTCGGCAGGAGAGAGAGCGTTCGTGCCGTCGAAGGCGGCAACGTATTGGCGGAAGGCGAGTTCAAATTGGTAAGACGACATTATTTGCTGTTTAACAATGTTTAATTGATAGTTGTTGATGTTTCTGCTGTTGTGAAATTATGAGAGCATTGCAAGCCAAATCCTGAGATAAGTAGGAATGGAACAAGACACGTCTTGTCTGACAGGATAGGAGGTCTTGCTTGCTTCTTGGGTGGGAGATAAAGCAAGAGCAAGAAGAGAGAAATTGGCGATGTCATTGAGCTGCCCATGAGCTCGGAATGACAACCCAAACGAACGCTCTTTGTGAGAGTGTTTGGGATAGCTAGAAGTATTGGGATACCTACGTCAGCAAAGCACCGTGACGATGACATCAGCTATGTTGTATGCTCCTTCAACTATTGTACGCACCATACAACGTAGTCGAGTACATACTTACATCCAAAGAGCATGAGGACACTACTTGCTCATATTATCTTCACTGCAGTATTATGCATCTGCTATGATGCTGCAGCATTCACTCAGAGTCTTATTGTGAACAGTGCAAGGCCGCCGATGACACAACTTATGATGCAACACATTTCTCGCCGGCAACTAATGATATCAACAATATCATCCCTATCTACATCAGCTGGTCTATCTCAATCGGCGCTAGCTGCACCGCCACTAACAGCTGAAGAAGCCGACAATTTTCAAGCGAGATTGGAACGAGGACTCCGCGCAAAGCCTGCACGAGTTCTTCGACAGAGGATGAATATTGATTTTGCTGTCTTACTCATGCGCTCCTCATATAATGCAGTGGACCAATTAGATATTGTGGCAATGGATCAATTTCAAAAAGATTTCTTTCTTATCCGTCAAGCCGAATACAAATATTACTCCGATGCATTGGGTGTTGGTGCCATGCAACAGGGTGATTTAGCAGACCCGAATTACTTCGATTTTATATCGTTTGCTCAATATGCGACAATATCACGAGAGATTGTGAATCCCCCGTCTGTGTTTGAAGAGCAACAGCCTGTGGAGGTGGGTGAGGATCAGCCACAAAAGTTTGATGCAGTTGTAGTGAGGAGAGATCCGACAATTAGAAACAGTGATCTTCCTAGGATTCATACAGAGATTGTTGGTAATGCAATTCTTGACAAATTGATTGAAAAGTTTGGCGAGACTGCTTCGGCAATACCTACGATAGAGCCAGGGAGTAGACCTGATGCTGGCACATTTTTAGCTGCCATCAAACAAATGGTAAATCTGTTCACGCTGAGTGGATTTGCATGGGAGGGTGGAGCATCTATGGTTCAAAGTGGATCATCGATCAAAGACACACAATTCAGTATTATCTTCACATCTCCAGCAACGCTATGGTCTGGTCAATCTCTGGCTGCAAAGAAGGCTGCAGTGACAAATGATTTCGTCCTCAAAACTGTAAAGGCACTGGCAACTCGAGCTGGATATAGAGTGGTGAACGATTCCGTGAATTACAAAGGAAATCAAGAGATTACAACATTTAGTGTGCTGTAATGATACGGTATTGATAAATCCCAATCACTTGGCAGGTACATAGGCTACAAACATAGCTTTAACTCCCCAGTATGCCTTAAGTCCATTCCCAAAAACACCTGGTCAACGGCTGCCCCCCATGGTCCCATTCGCCATTGCACTCAATTGTAAACAACCAATTAGACCATTTTTCGTGAACTTTCCGTGCATGCACTTTCCCTTCTGCCCAGTCACCGATGTACATACTCGTACCAATCTTTGTTGCCAGTGATCTTATTCCCGTTTCTCCTCCCCCCGTTCCCGGCCCGCCCGCCGCGCGATATCTTCTGTGATCCTGTGTGATCTCAAAAAAACAAAGAAGTATCTTATTGACTACTTCTTATTGACCATGGCATCCAAAACAGCACTACATCTACTCTCTCTCCCAGACGAGCACCTGCCTCAAGTTATATCCTATCTGAGCCTCAATGACATCTGCCAACTACGCCTCGTGTGCGCATCACTACGTGATCCGAGACGTGTACGTCACCTCTGGATGGACGAAGAAGGAGAAAATTCTAACAACATCACACTCGGCAGAGGCATCATGACATCTCGAAGATTGCGGCGGATGCTCACTACATTTACACATATAATATCACTGCGTATATATGGGCTGCAATTATTAGATCGTTCGGCGGTAACTCATCGTCATGATGCAACAGATCGAGATTCAAGACATTATTTAGAACTTTTGAAGGGAGCGACTTCTGCACAAAATTTAGAGCAATTGGAAATATTAGGAGTATTTGAATGTGATCCTTTTACGAGTGAATGGGGAAATGCATCGACACCTTCGTATAGTATACATGCTGATGTGCGCTTCCCAAAATTGAAACGGTTGTCGATTGAGGGGAGGTTATTTCATGGGGAATTACCGCTTATTCGTTCTCTGCTACGTTCCTCGAATAAGATTACTCATTTGCGTCTAGGAGGACCGATTCCAAGAATATGTGATTTCGATATAGAGATTGCCATCATGCAATATCATAACCATACTCTTGAGGAGTTAATTTTGGATGGATACTGTGGAAAGATCGCGTCTCCAAAGATACAATCAACAGTACTGAGAAGACTGAATTTAAGTGGGTGCAAAAGTCTCTCAGCACTTCAACCTGACAGTCACTGTCCCAATCTCGAAGAATTGAATTTGAGCACCTGTTCCAACATTTCCTCTGAATTCCTGAAATTCCAAAATCTATCCAAATTTTGCCCCAGGTTGAGGGTACTAAAGTTGAGGATGAACACAACCATCGAAGACATTGACTGTGGGGATGAAGGTGGGAACGATTCCGAGCAGCTCTACTTGCCGCATCTTGAACACATTGACATTCGAGAATGCCCACTGCTACTACACGTGTCAATGAGAAGTCCAGTATTGACAACAGTGGAAGTGCGTGGATGCAATCACATGCAATCATTAACAGTATCTTCTCCGGTGTTGTCTACGCTTTGTGTAGCATGGCTCTATTCACTCGAGAAGCTCACACTTGACTGTCCACTTCTCGTAAGCTTAGATGTATCGGGCTGTTATAAGCTCTCTGAGAAAGACATGCAGTTAAAGTGTCCTTCCTTGCAAAGTTCTGGGATAGTGAAAGATAAACAGAAAGATACGAATGAGGTCTAAGGCTCGGACACAAACGGATAAGAGAGGGCGATGAGTTGCGTTCTTCTATCTATATAGATTAAGATGTAGGCTTCGTTGGTATATGAAGTAGTTACTGGTGACAGTGGGTGAACTGTCCATCATTGGAGTCTTCTTCGGCATTGTTTTTAGTCGATGAGTTTCCGAACCAACGAAGTAGAAATAAACCACAGATGGGGCGAGACATTCCAGCACTTGATACAAAAAAGGACGCCGAGAGACTAAAACAATAGTACTGAAGATGCGTTAAATAGTAACATTACGACGTTTATAGCAATGCTGAATTTATCACAGAAAAAGCATTCCATACACTCATCTTCTCTCTAAAGTATGAAATGACGCAAGAAGCATTCCGAATACTTCTCCATCACATCACAATCAAATGTTGATATCTCTACACGATCTCCAAAACAGAATGAGATTTCCTAGCCTTAGGCCTCTTCCTCTTCTTCGTACCACCACCACTGACAGCATCATTGAATTTGCTGGCCAAGATCTCCTCCAACTCTGACGGCGTAACTTCCTCCTCATCCCCATCTTCATAGCTGACTTTGTACAACCTATGCTTGGCTATGTGTGCCGTAACAATGCCATAGAATAAACGTGGCTTCCCCGTATCTTCGTCTTGGAATGTTTTCTTGACTCTCACCCCCAGCGCCCTGCTAGGAGAATTCCCATCAATGTTCTCTGCTCCGCCAATGCACAGGGGTAATTTACCAAATTTTCCTCGTCTAGAGGACGTAGACTTTTTCTTCTTCAGTGATGGGTTATCGGGCCAAAGACGCTTGGAAATGACGGGCTTCCGAAGAGTCGGCTTCTTCATTTTCAGGGGCGATTCATCGTCGAAATCTGGGCTGAGCGCTTTAACGGATTCGCCGAAGTGATATTCTCTTTCTAAGAAGGCTTGATGACGCTTCTCTTTCTCCTCCGCTGTTACTTTCCTATGTCTCTTCTGATCCTTTTGTCTCGCCATGGTGGGGATATAGCAAAGGAGGAAGGCAAGCAGAAGTGCAGCGGCGCAGTCCTTGTTCGTGGTCGCGTCGTTGGTTGGGAGGGAGAGCGAGGAGGCGCTTTGTTCATACAGAGTCAAAAATGCGGTTGGCCGGGTATGTTCCATTTTATTTGGCGCGTCTGCACCGGCATGCATGTAAAGAGTAGGAGTAATAGACCCTTTTAACGGAGCCCCCTTTTCTTCTCTTTTCCGTTTTTCCTTTTCTC
>JALLBH010000437.1:0-36883 GCA_036940005.1 Skeletonema menzelii | reverse complement strand
TTTCCTTCCCTACTGTCGGCGCCGAGTATAATGGGTCACTAGCACCTCCCAAGCGTTATCTGCAATTTTTAGTGTATTTAGTCAGGAGGTATCCACTACGTGTCGTGAAAGCGTCTTTATTGGTCAAAGGGATTTGATCTTAAAATGTAGTTTCTTATTTACTCTCTCTGGTCCACGCACTCATCGACTCAGTAAATGCTGTGGTGGCGTCATCGTCGTGCTATCTAATTTTTTCCATAAAAAATCAAAAGACCACGCTATCGTCATAAAATCTTATTCCTTGCCTACTGACTTTTATCTTTCTCTTCGATATCCAACAATGAAGTTTCTTCTTGCTGCTAGCACCGCACTCCTATCTACGGCGGCCACTACGGCATTTTCTCCCGCCACATCCAAGGTCTCTTTGAGCAACAATGCAAGGAATGCTCCATTGGAAAAGAGTACTTCTTTATTCATGTCTGATGAAGATGATTGGGCAGCTCCCAAGTCAGCCATGATCGGTGGAGCTGGAGTCAATAATGCAGGAGAGCCTCCATTCGAGATTCGTGGATTTTCGCTCGGTAATCTTGTTATCGGTGCTGGAATCGGTATTACTGTTCTTTCTTTCGCCGATTATCTGTCGACTGCTGGCGGCGACGGATTGAGTATGTCTGGTGTGGGATTTGTGTACGGCATCCCCATTTTCCTCGCAGGATCAGCACTAAAGTATGCTGAGATTGAACCGGTTCCATGCATTTCAACTCCTGCCGCTGAATCAGTTTTTGAATCCAAAGCAACAGAAATCATCAAAAAGATTAAACAAGACGTCACTCGCCACAGATACGGAGATGAGGCACATTTGGATACCACTGTGAAGAAGCTTGGTCTCGTTGTCCCTGGTAAGGATTATCCTCAGTTGATTGAGCTCCGTGAGGATACCACAGATGACGGTGAATTGGCCTTTACAATGGTGTGGCAATCTCTGGATACTCCTTACAAAATGTGGGCAGACGAAAAGAGAAGGAAGAGGTACGAGACATTCTTTGGCCCAGGTGTTGGTGCTGAAGTTGTCAAGATTAATGCCGAACAAAGGATGGTCGGTATTCGCTTGACAACGGGGGGTCCTTTGTCAGAAGAGTATTTGGCCAGCAAAGCAGAGAAGGAAACAGCCGCTGCTAGTGCGTAATTAAGATGTATAGTATTATTTAATCTGAACTTGGTTCTTCTTCATCACCGGTGCGAGCTTTATCGAGATGATCTATACAACTACTTCACCATGCGTTGTTCATCCTAGAAACACTGGCTTGGCTGGTTTCGTCGGAGGCAGGTCTCCACGAACGAATTCCAGTTCGTCATCAGTACTTTGATTGTTAGGCACAAACAGCAAGGCACCCCCATCTATGCAGTATCTATGCGACGACATGACAAAGATCATGAACACAACGAATTAGCAACAAAGAGGATCAGCGTGTCTAACTCGAAATGCCATGCACAACTCACCTCTTTCCAGTAGCAAAGGCAGGAGTGCCTGGAAACAGGAAACCATCGGCGAATACATCGCCTAGGTGGCCTCCGCAAGTCCTACATCTAACCTCAGCACCAGCAAGCTGATACTGAAAAGTTGAAACATCTTCCATTTCAACATTAGATACATCTGGGTTGAATTTGCTCATAGTAGGAGCAGCAAAGCTAAGTAAAGTAAAAAGAAGAATGAGCAAGACACATTATGAGCAAGCTAAGTAAAGTGAAAAGAACAGAATGAGCAAGACACATTATGAGCTGACCCAAATTCAGTCCAAATTCAATTACCTTGGCCAACCAGTCCCTGAGTGAAACTTTTCTTTTGAATTGAATAGCGGGGTCCCACAGCCTGCGCAAACAAATAAACCAGCTCTATCTTCTCCCTCGAGTATCGAAGAATATGGAGATTCGGTACCACCCTGTCGCAAGATAAAGTGTTGTTGAGGCGATAGCATCTGAGCCCATTCAGCTTCTGTACGCTGGATATCGTATCCAGTTGTTCTAGATTTTGTAGATCTCGCACTAGCTGGTGATGCAGTAAGAAGAGCACCGAATGTGAGAGTATTTTGCATCATTTCACGGCGGAGCATGAAGTTTTTTGCATTTAGAGATGTTGATTGCAGACGACGGCGCTCACATGATGCCGCCGGAGTGAAAAATGCATTCGCAACCCCGAAGAAGAAGAAGAATAATAAGAAGGAGACTATTCTTCCGTACGCCATTGTTACTGTCTACTGTGATAATGTTCACTACTTCATGTCAATTACACTCGCTATAGTATGGTATGGTACGATCTACGACGTCTCTAGTGCTTGTGACAACTAGAGGTGCATATTATATGACGACTCTCTATGTGACACATGCGCAGATTCCAGATACATAGTTGTTGGTTGTTGGCGAGCCATTTTCACACAAACTTCGTGCCGACAAGAAGTTGCATTCACATTCATCTCATTGTGATTGATGCTGCGAGCTGCGAATTAATAAAAGTAGATCCGAAGTAATAGACCAATAATTTGGTGGTCGTCGGTTACTAATACATGCAAGTCTCGATTGTTTGACCAGAGATAGATTGGTAAAAATGGCCGAGTGCTTTAGCTGTATCAGCCCTCGTATCGGCAAAGAAGACACAAAACAAAATGTCTTCTACTATGACGATAGCGATAGCGAAATAGAAGATCACCGTGATGAAGGTGAGCAAGAAACCACCCAAGATGAAATACGAGAAGAACCGAGCCCTTTAAACAAGTCCAGCCGCGATTACGAATTCGCAGACTCGGAGAAAGGAGAGACGCCACTGGAACAGACCGAATCCAAAACCATCTCAAAACAAGAAGAGATTCTTCGGAAACTTGGGATTCTCTACTTGGACGATAAGGTGACACGCGCCCGTGCCCATGACACAGAAACAGATGAAGCAATTCTACGCAAGGCAGGTGTTTACTTCGTCGATGAAGATAAGCAAAACGAAGAGGAGAAATCGAAGAATGATCAGATGGAAGAGTTCAAGCAGAAGATTTCAAACAAAACAATCAGCGAACGAGATGCAAAGATATTGAAGGAGTCTGGTGTATTAAGCTTTGAGGGTTTCTCAATTACAAAGGACGAACCCATTGCTAAGGAAGAAACACATCTAGAAACAATTGAATACAAGCCACCTGTCACAACTTCAGATAGCACTACCTTGTCAGGCAGCGTCAACAGCAGCTACGCAGACCGTAAGCTCCGAAGGAGATTGAGAAAAGGATGGACTCTCATAGGTAGGGAATGTATGTGCGGCATGCCCGTTATCGCCCTAAAGGGAAGTTACGAATGCGTGATATGCGGCGTGGTTGGAGATGAAACGTATTGTGGCGAAGAAGAGGACACTGTCCAAGAAGTTGAAAGTCACATGGTTGGAGGTAGTCCAGGTGTCTTCTTGCTAAGCTCAGACACGAACATGAGTACGCTACCGAGTGTAGACCACACAGATCAGACAGAAGAAGCACTGCGAGCAGAGTTGGGCCAACGTTTATTCTCGGGTTGGGTGTTGCTTGGAACAAGTTGCCCAAAATGCAGCCTACCTTTGATTGGAAACAATAGCGACACCCCAGCAGCTTGTGTGAGATGTGGATGAGGATTGAATTTTGTTTAGCCGATTTTCATTACGTAGAATTACTGTTTTGTATCAAAGCTCGTCTTCTTCGTCCAATATTGTATTCCAATTAGTAGTACCAAGTGCATTACCAATGATACCCATTTCATTACTGTCCGCAAAGATTTTCTCTCCACTCCTGATGCGGTTCATCAGCGCAATATCTTCTTTCATGTGCACCTCATCGGTTGAACCATCCATCGGAGAGATCCCTAATGCCATACAAAAGGCGTAGAATAGCTACAAAAAAGAAAGGTTAATTGATTCATCACATGCAATAGACAACAGTCTTGTAGCACTTACCCCTTCAGGAGACAATCCCTTTTCCTTTGCTAACTCAAGTGCTTCAGGATGAAGATAGGCATCACGATTTGCTGTCAGGGTCCAAAACGACTGATACTCAATATCTTTTTCCTTACAAAAGGCTCGTATCTCCACATCATGCCCTGAATCTAAATAGAATCGGTTCTGCACCACCTTTGGTTTAATTCGTGCGTGGTCGTAAGCCCACACCACATCTTCCAATCGATAAAAGTTTGACAGGCCAAGCTGTAGGACCTTTCCTTCATCTACCGCTTCCTCAATTGTTCTCCAGACTTTGAAATGATCATCCCAATTATTCTCTGGTCCATGCATAATCCAGCTATCTATGTAGTCAGTTTGTAAATGGTGGAGACTCTTCGCCAACGACTGCCGAACTCGTGTTTCTAATGGCGCATCTTTATCGTAAGGTATATTATCTTCAGAGTGCGCACCTAAGCCCGAGAACTTCGTTTGCAGCCACAAATCTTTTCTTTCCAGGTTCAACTCTTTTGCAGCAGCTTTCCATCCTTCACCTACAAGGTCCTCCCTGTAGTGACGAGGTTGGCAAGCTGTGTCGATGTGGCGGAAGCCAGCCTTAATTGCCTGTTTAGTTGTTGCAGAGGTGGGCAGAAGAACAATATGATTTATGAGTGTGTTATGAGGATCAATGTGGTTGCAACAAAAGCGGCCGGAGATGTTATTGTCGAACTTTACATACTTGATGCACGAGACTGGAGGTCTCTTCCTTTTTCCAAGCCGTCCCGTACTTCAAAATTGGCCTATCTTTGAGAACGAGCGCGTAGGACGACGGCAAGAGGCAGCACAGCAACGCTCCCATGCAAATAATATGCAGGATGCTGGATGACGTCATGATAAAAGTACTCAAAGGCATCAAAGATGCACTATTGTATCAAAGTACCAGTACTGTGTTGGCTTCAGATTGAGGTAGGAGAGTATTCTTATTCGCGGGACGTTTGGTACTAATTCCGAAGTTGGAGTTGAAAGATCCTCTCCCCGATCCATACTTAAACAAAGTAGCAAGATGAGACTGAGCTGAGTCACTTACTGTTTGTTCTTTAGTTCTTTAGTTGGCCTGGTTTATTATATAATTGCATGGCAACAGGAAGAAGATGCTCATCAACTGCCTTCTCGCCTCGGCCCTGCTGCTGCTCGCAGCGTCCCCATGTGTCTCCTTCCAAACACCAACAACAAGCAAAGTGACAACAAGAAATGCAAGGACGACAATGGCGTTGGCGTTGTCATCACAGCAAGAGCAACAGCAATTGAAAGATGATCTTGTTGCACTTGCTTCCTCAACACGTCGTGGCTTCTCTGCATCTAGGAAAGATCGTGACGAAGCCAAAAGTATCATAAATAAGTTGTCAAAATTATCCCCAACTAGGGAGCCAGCAGCTGCATACTACACTATATTCAGCGATGCAAACGTCAGAAGCCAAGATATTGTTCCTTCACTTGCAGGGAAGTGGACTCTGATTTATACTGATGCGCCAGATATTACTTCCCTTGATGCACCGTTATCTATTCAAAAGCTCGGAAGAATAGGTCAAGAATGTAATCCACCTCTTATTAAAAATGTCATCGAATACAGAAGGCCAAATTGGGCGTCTGCTTTGCCTTTCAGTGGAGACGAAGGCAGTAGAATCTTGCAAAAAGTGATAACAGAGGGAAGCAGCACTCCTGCGGAGAACCCTACAGTGGATCTCAAACTTGTTGGATTGGAAATATCTGGAACAAATGGAAGCATTGACGAAACAAATCCATTGATGAAATTGTTGAATGGCCCAGCAGCCTTGTTAGAACAGAATCCGATCAAACTGCAAGGTCCTATGAAAGGGCCCTTTGGAAAATTTGATGTGTTATATCTTGATGATGAAATGCGTATAACAAAAACGTATCAGGGCTTCTATGCAGTCAATGTACGACAGGAAAAGGAAAACGAGTGGTTTTGACTAACATCTGTACAGTAAATATTATGCACAGACTAGAGTAACTTTACTTAGAGTGGTTCGCTTCAATACCTCCCACTTAAAATGCCACGCCAATACAAATCGCAAAATCTTGCTGTTGGTAATCAAAATGGAACCCAACTTTGTTGTTCTGCATCTACACATCTAACAATTGAGGAAGCTAGCTGCAACTAGTAGTTCAAGCGCCTTCAAGTCAAAGATCAAAAAGTAGTTAGTTTCTCATTTCGCACAAGGTGCTGACATCAGACATTAATATGCACAACTCACCTCTTCTGGTTCGATAGGAAACTCTGGAATTCTCGAGGTACTGTTTGCGTGACGATCCTTGTAATGTAGATATCTCACCACTTTCTCTAAAGCACTATCACTGATGTCAGGGAAGCGGATAACGCTCTCTTCGCTCTCCCGAAAATTTCCTTCGAGCATCGCTCTCATGGTGTCCACCTGCAACGCAATGCGCTTCTCGAGGAAAATCTCTGTGCCTTCAGCGCTCACAAGTTTGACGTAGGTTTGCTCACTATCGTCCTCCATGATTTTGTGTTGTCGTTGGGAATATAAGGGTGGTTTGATGCGGGGGAATCCTGGACGTATTGAGCGTGTTGTATTGATAGAGTGTATTGTGCTGAACTATGCCCACATTATGTAGGTGGCAAGTGCCGAAGTAGCTAGCTACCTCTAGAGGTACAATATCTAGGTAGATACCTCTCTCAAGAGAGAGGGGCAAGCTCTCTCTAGAGACAATAATTGCAGCAGCCCAGGTTGCACGTGCACCAACTCTCCTATTATTTATCAATCCAATTTCTTATTAATGCAAATTACATGAGTGTTTGAAAATATTATCTTTCACCACTCTCTGATTTCAGCCTACCCACTGCTGATGATAACTCAGATTCTATTTCGCTTTCCAGTTCAGTCTTTTCTTCTTCCCCCTCGTGCACTTCCTCCATACTTTGATCGTCATCTGTCACCAAGGCAACCATGGCCACTCGGCTAGCATCGGCAAGTTTGGCATGGATTCGAGATCCAACTTCAAGCGCTGCCGAAACAATTCGTTTTGCGTCTAAATCCTTGCGTGCGCGACACCTGTGAGAGTTCCCGCACCCCTTAAACAGAACCCCAAGACATCTCGCTGAATGGTAGGCGTCGTGAGGATTTGCCTTGGCTTGACCGAGAATACGAATAAGGGATGATAGCACATCAACGCCAAAAGTCGAGTTTGTTTCGTCAATGAATTTCTTTGAAACCTTGCGATCTGGATTGACGCCTGGTTCTGTTGCAGCTCTCCTTCGGGTTGGTGAAGGTTTGCGGGGTGACAAATCACCTGGAGATGGCTTGGTATCATTGTCATCATCTCCAAAAGCATCATGTTGTGTTGATCCCTCACTGCATTCCATTGTGTGCAAAGCATTGCTCAAGACAGTGAGGCACAAATTGAAGAGGCTATCATGAAACTCTCTTTCAATTTCTTCGTCTTCTGTAGAGTATTTCCCACCCCGGTCATCCTCCATAATCATTTCTAAAATTGTCTCTCTAATCCCTAATCCCGCGCTCTCATCAAATAAGGCATCAACGTCATCCTCACCATCTAACCCCCCATTAAGGTCTTCCCTGGCCGAACCAAGTAGTACTACCCTGCTGGCAATCTTGGCAGTTTCAACACCCGCACGGAGGGGATCAGTTAGTAGTACCAACGACTCCATACCCAACCTTCGCGCATCAACACGATCTTTCTTGATCAAAGAAGCTGCAATATTCAGAGCAACCAAGGCTTTATCGACGACATCATCCATATTGGTATCGCCATCATCATGAAGTGGGTGAGATCCCGTAGAAGAATCAAAGCTAAGATCTCCCTCTGTTTTGAGACCCGCAATCGCCTCGGAAGCATCATCGGCCGAAAACGAAGGAGGCCGAAGAGACGGTCTTGATAGACTTGGTCTACCACTACTCGTGGTGCTACTAGTGCTATTACTTGCCGCTCTTGTAAGAGATGCAAGGGGCTGGTTACACCTATCCCTCCCAAAAGGTTTGTCAAGTCCATCAGTTTCGTGGAATGTTGTGGGGTTAAAGTTTCCTTCGGCGGCATCAAGGAGAAAGCGCCGATAGTAATGAAAGGTCACTGAACATCCCTTGCGTCGTTGTAGCTCAATCACGATGTTAGCTGGAGTGGGTTCTGATGGTGTTGAAACTATTTGAAAGAAGTTGACAATGTACTTAAGTGAGAAAAATAAACAAGGCAAAAGCAACCCCTCGTCAATAGACCAGAATTAAATAATGTCGTACCTTCATTCCCATCAGTATCACCCCAATACACACTAATCGCCATTTCTACCCTTTCCATAGTAACCAGCGTTGCCGACGGACACATATCATCCCAATTGACATGAATCGATAAATGTTGGCACGCCGACGATATCCTCTGCGATATTTCTTCAATTTCCTCCATGTTGTCGTCGTCCAAGAATAAGCGACGAGTCAAGAGTGAATCTAACGGCACAAATGGGGGTATGGGACGTAGTACTCGGTGATGAAGTTTCCATCCCCATTCATTGTCGTGGTGATCGTTGTTATTATTTCCCGCAGCGGCGGCAGCAGCAGCGGGAGGCACCGCTCCGCTTCCCCCCCACCCAGCATCCACATCGCCTCGTATATCAGAATGTTCCCATGGTGCTGCCGATGATGATTCCCCCCTGGTTGACATGGTATTATGTGTGGCTTGTGAAGACATGGAAGTTCGAGCTAGTGATGGTCGAGGGTCGTCCATTTTTTATATCTTTCTATCGGGCGGTTGTTGCTATGTACGTGTGATTGTAGAACTGACTGATGGAGGTCAAACTTGTGTTGCCCTGCAGATAGTTTTCAAAATTGATATCCAAACTGTTTAATTGGCTCTGAATTGTATAGCATCAACCAATGGGATAGTGTTTTGGAGCGACAGGCTGCCTGGAGAAAAAATTGTATCGACTGTGATCAATAATTGTATGCTGTGGTTGTTGCTCATTGCCCACTCAACTGCCGTACGACTATGATGATAAGATTGTGAAGAAGAGTCATGCACCACCAATGCGATCGTGCCACTCCTATTCCCAATTGTAAACTTGCTTGTATTAACAAGCGGGAGTTTAATTTGATGATCAATGCATGAGCTCTTCGGGTCAGGTCGTTTGAAGCACTTTTTTCATTCCCACGGCCTTTGACCTGGGACTTTTTCGAGCACAGATGGGGCGTAAGCGAGAAAACGACCGATGAAGTTGCCAAATTGGTCCCAGTGGGGCGTTCACGTTGCTTTCTTTTACAACTTTTATTGTACGTGGGTCGTGGGCTTGGGGTTGCTTTTTTGAATCTTTTTTTAGTGCTCAATCACCCTCACCGCACCGCTAAGTATGGTACTTACTTATCTGCTCGCTGCTCAATATTGTATTGATGTTCATGTCATGGTAACGGCTATATTCTCTAGTTGAAAGACCCCTACGTTGCATCACCTACATCATGGATCCACCCACAAGCTCAGGTCGCGACGACCTGGAGATGGAGATGCAGCCCATTGTCCCTCGCGGCCCAATCGATCCCGATGGCAGGAAAATAACGAGATCCAACGATGGCAACATGAAGATGCCATCCAGGAGTAATAGAGGCAGAAATCTACCAAGGCCAATGGCGACAGCAGTGGCGCACGGACAGTCAATCATGGCAATGGTGGATAGCGATGCAAAGAAGAAGAAAATGCTGCTGGTCTTTTTGTGCATACTGATGGCGGCATTGGTGGGGATGGTGGCTGTCAAAGGAGATGCTGTGGATATCGAGAAGGTTGTCGAGGAAGGGGAGATTGAAGTGGCACACCATGACGACACAGCAACTGGAGATGCTGAGTCGAAATCATCGTCGTCATCATCATCAGCAGCAGCAGTGCACACTGTTGACCTCGACGGATACCTCCCCAAATCAATGGTCAATGCATCCGACTATGTGCTTCCAGGAACAGAAAATGCACCACCACTATCAGCAGCCAAGGGCCGTCCCTACTACCCAATCATCAACCATTTCCAAAACCGAAATCCAATTGGATCCTACGCCAAAAAGTGGGGCTACTTCGACCTAGAGGATCCCGATCCAAAATGGAAGGGCAAGATGCGTCCTCAACCTGACTTCGGAGCAGTTCCAAACAGAGATGTCAAATTGACAGACTTTCCAGATGGAGCGTGGCAGAAAGACAAGGAATACATGACTAGATTTCTAGAAGAAGCCAAGAAGTTGGTCAATCGAACGATTGAGGCAGTTTATGGCGAATGGGGTGTGGGTATTCCCCAAGATGGGAGTGTGGAACTGACGGATGAATTTATGGTGAATCGGGAAGCATTTTATAAGTGGCCAAAGCCAAGTGACCAGAGTTTAGATGGGATGACGAGGCGTTTTATTCATCATATTATGACGGGAGACTCCTTCAAGCTGGTATTGGGAGGACATTCGGCAGCAGCGGGGCATGGAGCAGGGTTTAATGCGTCTTATGTTCACCAAGCTGGTCTTGTTTTAGAGCCTGTATTTGCTCATTTAGGGGTCGAGTTCAGGTCATATAATTTTGCACAGGGTGGTATGGGTACTTTCCAACAGGCACTTGCTGGAATGGACCTTCGTGGAAAGGATGCAGATATGTTGATTTGGGATTCGTCAATGACGGAAAAGAGTCCTCCTTTAACAAATTTCTTTTTCCGTCAAGGTTTGTTGGCTGGAAATCGAGCCCCGTTTTTGTATAGTGGGGGTGGTGCAAATCCTGCCGCTTTCGAAGCCATTGGTGCAAGTGTTGGCGGATATGGAGAGTTGGGTTATTCTCCAATAACGACGAGCGAAGAACAAGCTAAGACGTTGCCTTGGGCGGCTAGATACAACAAATGCGAATCTGGCGCTAGCGCATTGTGCACTGCTCAAGAATATGATGGAAAATGTTGGGTTGAACGAGAAGACTTTACGCCAGAAGCTAAGCAACAGGAATTGGTTGGTGGGCAGGCCAAATGGCACCCAGGGCCCAAGAAGCATCGAACTAGAGGTCGTGCTCTTGCATTATCTGTGTTGTTTATGCTTCAACATGCTTTGGATAAGTGGGAGGAACTAGGTACCGAATCAGGGTACCCCGTGGCAGAGCAATATTGGCATGTAACAGACTTTTACAATAGTATCAAAGAGAAAGTGCCGACAGTCGAAGGTTGCTATTCAGATGATGCGTGGAAAATTGGACAGTCACGTCGCGGTCTGAGGGAGAACAACCAGATTTACGGTCGCAGACTTGACCTTGAAGGGTTTTGGCCAAGCCGCTTGTGCAACATCCCCATGCACGGTCGATCTTTGTGGGGACCTAGAGTCAATCCTATGGAAAGTAGTCTGCTGTCAATACTGAAGCCGAATGCGTACGGTGATGTAGATCCAAATATTCATGACAATCCAGATTATATGAAGGGTCCTGACTACTTTCCACCAGATCGAGCAGCCCCATGGTCTACGCCTCCTGAGCCCGAGGTAAATCCGTGGGAAATTGCAGGTTCGAGACGTCTGCAAGATAAGGCTCACGCCTCGAATGGGGAACAGGCTAATTCGGGCAACTTCTTAAGTGACACCGAGAAAGGGGCACTTCCATCAGCCGAGGAAGTGGCCAAGGCAAGGGGAACAGTGAATGCCACGGCACTGAGAATTCTTGCGGAAGACCCTGACGCCATTGTTCCGGGCCTCGGCCTCGAAGTGTTATGGGGACTTCCTGGTGTGTGCGATGGCACAACACACGGTTGGTGTGACAAATCAACGACGACTGATTGTTTATATTCCGGAGCTCAGGACAATAGAGGGATGATATGCTTCAATCCTCTTTCCGGGTGGGTGGTTTTTGATGTCAAAGAAGTGAAACACGGGTTCATCGGTGCTCGAATGGAATCATGGCATAAGTCTGGTGACTTGACAAAGGGCTGGAATGAAGTCAATAATGGTGGAAAAGGTAACTACGCCAAAGAAGGTCTCGAGCGCCACCTCTTACAAAAGGAAAAACAAGAAAGAGACGCAATGTATTTGGAAGAGATGTCACATAGAATTGAGGAAGACATGCTTCTTGAAGACCCTAGTACTGCCCGGAGATTAGGAGGAGGGCAGTCGTGTGGCGCGTCTGGTGATTATATCTTCGAATTTGCAATAAACGGAAAGATTGTAGCAAGCTGGGATAAAGATGCATTTTGTTCTCATTACACTCGCACAGGCTACAACTTAGACCTCATCAAGTTCATGGATGACGAGAAAATGACTGGGGATTTTGAGCTGGCAATGCGGATGTCTCCAACGCACAGCAATAAGCAGGGGACAATGTGTATAACACATCTTTATTGGGGATAATTCAAGTTACGAAAATGTCATTCAAATGAATTATTTATAATTGTCTCTACGTCTTTTCGCCATGATATTTGCAAAGCATTGACTTCAACGGAAACGGAATTTGACGTATGGAAGCTCAACCTCTTCGTCAGTATCCAAGTCGTTTGCGATGATTTCGAACACAATGAAGAGCTGATTGGGCGGAAGTTCTTTCTTGGTGACACTAGTAACAACTTCAGACATCCTCATCTTCATTCTTTCCGCCAATTTCTTCTTGTTTGCAAAAAATGAAAACAGAATAGAGACGCCATGACTGATCATTGACACGTCAAGGTTATACTCAGACTCAAAGAAACGGATGAATTCTTCGAGTGTGATATCACCCATGTTCATATCGAAGCTATCCCACGCAGTCCAGTCCCATTTCTCACCCTTTAGCATTGCTGTTGTCTTTGCTGGAGGTGTCGGTTCGCTCAACGTCATAAACGGTATCGCCAAATTCACAAATCCATTTTTGTAAGCATCAATCTTTAGGTCTTTCTGCGAGGACCCAATGATTTTATACAACTCAAGACAGATCAAGCCAGTGACAAGAGCCGTCGTAGTGGCGATGGCAGGAATGATTCTGCAGCAACGAAGCGATCACAGAGAAGAGACGGTGGGCAAAATTGATGATCAGCAAATAAAGAAGTGACGATAACATAGGAAGCAATATTGACAAAACTAACCTTCCAGCAATAGCTCTCGAGCGATGGGTATCTTCAGTAGGGATAGCGTAGTTGAGGGCACGCAAGTTCGAACAAGCAGTGACAAACAACATGTGATCATCAATGTCTTTATCAAAATCGATTGGACAAAGTTTGAAGCCAGCAAGCTCCCCAGGCTTGGGCAATGACTCTAAGATTTGATCAGCATCCATGTCAGCAGGAGCAGCAGCTTGATTATTCTCAGACTCTTTCGCCTCAGCATCTGTTGATGCAATCTTGACACCATCTTTTGGAGTAAAATCGGGTACGATAACATTTTGGAGAACCTCAACGAAATACTTCTCGTCAGTCCTTCCCTTGATACCAAACATATTCGCCCTCAGATTAGCGGCTGCAACAATAAAGTCGAAGTGATTTCGCATTTGCGCATCTTCACACTTATCATTCAAGTCAAACGCCAAAGCCTTAGGGCAGCGCTTTGAACCAGACCAGAATTTAGTTCCACTCGAAGTTACTTGATCTTCAGGGAAATTAAAAAGAAGCTGCCGGATTTGGTTGTTGAAAAGAGTCTCGAACTTTAGTCGTGCCCACACAACACAATCCTCGAAGCTGGTAGGTCTCTCATCAACCAGAGTCTTGCGAATCGACATTACCGTTTCAAGCTTGGTGCTCTGTCCCGAGATAGAAGCCGCATAATCTGGGGAGCTCAAATAAGCATTCACATCTTCCGCACTCTGTTTGAACTCCCCTTCGAAGTAATCCCTCGCCCATTGGAGTGTGTGTTGAATTTGATTCGGGAAGTTTTTCAACGTGCAAACTGGAATGCTCTTTTCAGGAGGATCACGAGTTGCCCCATAATTCTCAGTCACGTTAGGGATAACAACTTGCGTATTACCCTTTGTTCCAAGTGTTCCACTTTCCAACATGGGAAGGCGATAGAAGAGACAGCGCTGATCGACATACAACCTGGCCTCAACATTGTCCAGAGCTGTACACACTCCACTCAACTTATCATAGAAGTCATCCCCGAAGATATCCTCTGTTTCAGCACCAACCTTTTCCTGGTATGGCACAATGTTCATCGATGGGTTCATCGCCTGTGCAGCGCGAGCAGCCGTGGCACTCTTAAATTCATTGATATCGCTATTACGGAACAAGAATTGACGACTCAAATTTGACTTCTCAATTCGGTCCATGTCAGTGATGTGAATTTTGCCTTTCTCGCCACAAGCCACACCCATGAGTGCCCAGTTTTTGAGCATTTCACATCCAATCGCCCCGGCTCCAATCAAAAAATAATTCAAGTCTAGCAGTTTCTGTTGAATTTCCTTGCCAAACACAGCGACGTTGCTATCGTATCGGGAGGTACCAGTAGGTGACACGTCACTAGAAGATAGAGGAGAATCTGGCAGGCATTCATCTGCGTCAAAGTAAAAGAAACCATTGATGGGAGTGAACTTTCCACTACAAGCTTTCAACACCTCCTGACCAACGATTCCACCTAATGTTGCACACATGGGAGAAAGTATTGCTCGAGATCCCGACGACAAGTGAAGAATGATGCGTTCCGCAGCTTTGTTGTCTAACAAATTTTCAGTATCCAATTTTTTTGCCAAAGTCAACACTTCATTGGCAGCTGTCATGTCCCCTGGCATTGGGTACACCATGTCGTGAGACTCAGCATAGGATGCAAGTGCTCGATACGCCAAATGTAGGAGAGGGGGTCGATCAAATTTGGCAAAGTCACTCATCATGAGTTCTCCATGATCAGCGAGAGCTGCTCTGTACGACCGGAAGGACATTGTTACAGGTGTTTTGACCTGTGTGATGTATCCCTGACTCGCCACTTCAGAACATTGGGATGCATCAACATTTACAAGCTCGAATGTAAAAGGTCCAGTGACCTTGACTTCATACGTAGCCTTATTGTCCGATAACAACCCATCCAAGCCCTTCACTCTTGAAAACGTGACATGATCACCAGTTTCAAGTCCATGCCGACCCTGATCCTCCAAAACTTTTACCACCGCTGGATTGGATGTAAGGATATTCTCCACTTGACTAGTTGCGGGATTTTCACCATCCTTATCCGAAATGACAAATGACTCACCAAAGTCACAAAAAACTTTGCCAAACACCCCCGTGGAAAGGGAGTAGATGAAGCAGACATTGGAAGCACGACATTTCTCATCAATGGCGCAAAGGAGCGATGTCGAGAGAGGCACCGTGACAACCACACAACTGGCACCCTGTATGAGATTGAGCAATGCAGCTTCATCCTTGAGAGACGATACCTGTGATGCAACCTCAACTTTGACATACTCATTCAGCGCAGCCAATTTACTCTGGCAAAGCTCTGCCCGACTTTTCCCATTGGTTTGTTGCACATCTTGTTCCGTCAAGTAGAAGTTCCCCCCTAGATCAAAGCTATTTGTTTTTTCTGGATCACACAACACGACACTGGAAATTCCAGCAAGGATGATATTTTTGGCAACTTCGACACCAAGGCCGGATAATCCAACGACGACGGCGCGGGAGGACATCATGCGACGTTGGGCTTCGTGGCCCATGACGTATAGTTGACGCGAGTAGAGCTTTTCATCCACTGTTACATTATAATATGAGATCCATCACGGTGTTCAATAATTTGTCAGTTCATCGGCATTGTTTTTTTTGTGTCATTGTTTGAAAGAAAGATGAGGGTGAATCGATGTGAGACGGACGGTCATACTAAACGACATTAATTCCATAAGCATAATAGACATCAATACAAAAACGAAAGTTCTGCCTCTAGAGCGCTGTTGGCACCCATTCAGGACAAAAGATATGATAATATCCAAAAAACATTGGGAACATTGGTCCCCCAAAAACAGAGCAATAACAACACTCACCCTCAGCTGTGGGTTTGCCGTCCATGACGGCATCAGAATCTGTTGCAGACATGGTGACTGACTGTTTGATTTTCTTCACTGTGTTGGCAGCTGCTAAGTCTGAGTTACTGCTGGTTCGTTTCATCTTCAGCGAAGATGATCGAAAGATCTTGTTGCGGGTTTTTGGTGAAGGAGTGAATGCTGAGAGCTGAGAGCTTTTTGACACGGCCTTTGGTGCTGAGCCCAAAAACTTCCCCAACTGGAGAGCACCCTTGCCCTCTTTTTCGAAGCCCGTTCTCCGCTCCGAAATGGGACCGATGGAGCGAGCTCATCAGCTGCCTGATTCATTTGCACAGAAGCAATACCGGCGGCATTGATGGCCATCATAAAGCTGCTGATATGTATGGTAATTAGTAATGATATCGGACGAAGTCGTCTCTGCACTTGATCATCGCACTGAATACTATATAGACGACAGAACACGGCGATGATGATTAAAAGTTGCAAATGTTCCACTGACCACCAGCAACAAATGATGTGTCTGATGATGGATCGCATTGTCAGCATTCCTATCAAGACTGTGATGCTCCTATTATGCTCTCTTTGTATCATCTCTCTTCAAATACTGAGATCGAATGGCTCATATGTAGCGGAGGCTTGGATTGCACTACCGCCACGGCATCGCCGCAAACAGCAGCTCCATACAATGAACATCTTCGACCGAACAAAAGTGCATCGGCAGCTTTACTATCAGCCAAACTCTCAACAATCTGCACTAGGAGAAATACAGGAGCAGCGACAACTCAAGATAGAGCCGAAATCATCATCATCATCATCATCAGAAGCAGCTGAATTGGAATCATCGTCGCAAGTCAATGGATCACATCATAAATTGGACAACCTACGAATACTGCTCATCGACAATCATGATTCATATACCTACAATCTTTATCAATATCTATCAACAATGACCACACACCCTGTCAAGGTTGTTATGAATGATGCCTTTTCTACATTAGATCACTTTATTGACTCGCTAGATGAAACTGAAAGTAGACCCAATGACGAGAAACACAACTTATTACAGCAACACTTTGATTGCATCGTCTTATCACCCGGACCAGGACAACCATCTCATCCTGCTGATATGGGGATTGTTCTTGATACGATACGCTATTCTTCGCAAATACCCATTTTGGGGGTGTGCCTTGGTCATCAAGCTTTAGGTTATGTGTATGGGAGAGAAGTCACATTGGCTCCTTGTGGTCCTGTTCATGGGTTGATGAGTTCAGTATATTATAAAAGCAATCAACAAAATGAGAATGTCGATTCCAACGCCGGTGCAGACGACGAGAGAGATCAATTGAGTTGTCAACTATTCAGTGGAATACAACAAAACTTTCACGTGGTGCGGTATCACTCCTTAGTAGTAGATTTTCCAAACAATACTTCCGCTGAAGATTCAGAGATTGAACCGATTGCCTGGTGCAAAGGTCTAGTAGGAAACGAGGAAGAATATCCTTCCGATATATGCATGGCATTACGTCACAAACAATATCCTCATGTTGGAGTGCAATTTCATCCCGAATCTATTGGAACAGGAGAAGCTGGGTATCAGATAATCCGGAACTTTTGTGACTTTGCATATCAGTACAAGTTGAACAACGAGAAGGACAGATCAACTTCCCCAGAAGGCGCTGAGTCATTCTTACCGGCAAGTGCACAACCGAAGACAAATAAACTTGTTGCGTCCAAAACATCGCATCATCAAATTTACATTCACAGACTCGAAGGATCATCGTCCCTTCCCGAGGAAGTTTTTCAAGAGTTATTTAGCTCATGTGAGAATTCCTTTTGGCTTGATAGTAGTACTGGAAAGACCCAATCGGACAACGACGAGGATTACGAAGGGTGTCCAATCACGAGTAACAGCCGGTTTTCCATAATGGGTTCAAATGATGGTCCTCTAAGCCGAAAGATAGAGTATTTTGGCATAGAGCATCCTCAAGAGAAGCGTGGTTTGAGGGTCACATCAAATTCAGGCAATAGTGACCCATCAATTATAGACACGGATATCTTGTCGTACCTTCGGGAGACACTTATTGCGGATGGAGGATTCTCAGACCATGTACAAATGGTGTCATTCAATGAAGCGGAAGACGTTGCTGATGATGAAACCTTTCGTGCAGCAGCTGATTACGAGCTCCCGTTTGATTACCGAGGTGGTTACGTTGGCTTTCTTGGTTATGAGTTACGCCACATTACTCAATGTTCTCTCTTTGAGCTAGAAGGAGGTCATGGATGTAAAATCGACGACAGTGAAGCTTCCAGAGAAAGAACCAACCCCAACGTGCCAACTGCTGCCTTCTTTTTTGTGGATAGGAGTCTCTTATTTGATCATCACACTGGTGATTGGTACGTAGTTGGTGTAGGAAACAGTGACGAAGAGATCATTGCCAATATGATAGAATGGATGAAAAACATGCAATCAAAAATTGAAGACATTGGCGAGATTTCGTCATCTTCCTTCAGTTCATCTCACGGCAAGAATGCAAATTATGCCATTGATTTTGTCCCCAATAGACCAAAAGATCAGTATCAGATGGATATTGCTCGGTCTCACGAAGAAATTCGGAATGGCGAAAGCTACGAGTTATGTGTTACTAACCAGCTGGAAGCTGAAATCACTTTACCGAGGAGGCCTGATAAAAAGATTCACGAATCGCCCTTCGATCTCTACAAGATATTGCGGACTAATAATCCTGCTCCTTTCTCGGCATTCATGAACTTCTACAGCAGAGATGATGCTTCTTCAGATGCGTCAGCTTCTCTTTCCATCTGTTGTTCTTCACCAGAAAGGTTCCTATCAGTTAAGCAGGACGAGTTTCATCGCAATTTCGTCGTTGAGTCAAAACCCATCAAGGGCACGATCGCACGATATATCGGGGCCGAAGGAGAGAGACTCGACATGGTGAAAACGATCAATGACCGAATCATACAGGAACTGAGGGAATCCACCAAAGACCAAGCTGAGAACCTCATGATCGTTGATTTGCTCAGGAACGATTTAGGTAGAGTCTGCGAAGTCGGATCAGTTTATGTTCCTCATTTAATGGACATAGAATCATACGCTACTGTACATCAAATGGTTTCGACTGTGCGAGGCAATTTAGATGGGAACACTTCAAATGCAATAGATGTGATTGAAGCTTGCTTCCCTGGCGGAAGTATGACTGGTGCACCAAAACAGCGAACAATGGAAATTTTGAATGAAATCGAGGAAGGGGTCAGCCGAGGGCCATACTCAGGCTGCTTAGGCTATATAAGTTTGAACGGATGTATGGACATGAACATTATTATCCGTTCTGCAGTTTTGACGCCAATTCCAAATGCCGACGATAGTATGGAAAGCTGGAAAGCTAGCATAGGATGCGGAGGAGCAATAACTGCCCTGAGTGACTCAAACGACGAATATGATGAGATGTTGCTCAAGTCTAGGATCGTTCGACATTCAATTTCACAATGGGCCGGTTTGTCTGCGTCATAGCTGTAAACTGTACAAGAATGTTATCCCATGCAGAACTAATTATCTGAAACTCTACGATGAAAACTGTTGAGATCACTTGCACTTGAATATTAGTAGCAACTAGGTCAAGTCAATTCATCCTAAATACTCTCATCCTTGTCCCTCTCCTTGCATCACCTATAGCATAGATAATGTTAGAACAGAACTGACAAGAGCAAAACTACACGGCCGCTGTGATGAAGTTGCTTCTTTTCTTCTTAGCATCCATCCAGCCAGTACCCACGGGGCTCAGATCAGCCTTCGCAGTCTGGGCAACCATCCAGTGAGTCTTCAAATAAAGGAGCTGGATCTGCTCTTGACTATTCAAATGAAAATAGACCAACTGAAGATAGACCTGATAATACTCAGCTATCTGGGGTAGCTCAACAAATGGGAATCCATCCTTTAACATTAGCGACCTTCCCTTTGTTGTTTCTGTTGGATATGGTTTAAGTCTTTGGATGACAATGCAATAAATGATACACGATTCATTTCTAACATAATAAGAATACTAAGTTGATAATAGCTCAATGACGATGGGTTGCTCCTCAAGTCAAGAGAATTGTTCCCATTCTCATTCTATTCTCCATGGGCCTATTTATTATTTGTGGTTACGCCTTCGTTTGCTTCCAGTCAATCCTCCCTTCTTTCCATGTTTCTTCTTCTTGGCGATCCTCTCAGCGGCGCGTTTGTCAGATTTCTCTCTCTTATCAACTAGTTTAATCCCCTTTCCACCTCTGGTGCCACCGCCCTTCTTACTCACGACATAAGTCTTTCCGGGCCTAGAAGCCTCCTTCCCACGCATTGCCTTGCTGATAGCCTTCAGCTTCATTGCCTCGCTCATTTCAGAGGAGTTCGCAACAGCCTCAGCTTTCTTCTTGGCAGCAGCAAGCTTATTTTTCGCCATCTTACTCTTGCGTGCACGAGCTTCTGCGACCTTTGCAATTGGTTTGGCAGCCAAGTGTAAAATTTTAGCGTTCATTTTTTCTAACAAAGCAGGTGGGATTGGAAGCTGAGGTCTGTAATGCTTGTTTTCATCGTCAACGAACCAATCCGGCATTCCTTGTGGGTCATTCCATGCGTAACGGTTGTAGGACGCATCAACCATTGCCTTCTCTTTACTCTTACGGAGAATCATTGTTCCCAGTGCGAGTGTCTTAGCATAGTCATCACTATCGTAATCTTCATTTTCAGAATCATATTTGCGCGTATCTACAACTGGCACCACCTCAAAAGCAGAAGAGTCTTTTCCACCATGACCAGCACTTCCCATCCCAGCCTTAATGAGCTCCCTGGCCTTGGCATGTTTTTCCTTCTGAGCATCGGTCATAAACTTCTTTGACTTGCCACCAGACATTTCGTTGTCATCATCACTGACAGGAGCAACTGCGAAGTCGGCTCCAGACATACCTGCTTCACGCTCTCTCCTTGCATTTCGTCTTTCCATCCTTTCAATTGACTTCATACGTTTTTCGTGACGTTTTTGCTTCTCAGTTTTTGGCATCGACGCGATGATGTCCTCAGCATCCATTGGTTCATCATCAGAGCTATCCGCATCTTTTCTTGACCTGCTTGATTTGGCACGCTTTTTTGCTGGCTTTTCATCATCGGAATCAAACTCATAGACATTGTTTTCATCTGCTTTATCCGCTGCAAACGAAGCCGACCTCGCAGAGTTCTCAATGCTTTCAAACAGAGGATTGCTAAACCATCTTGAAGTTTTGACAGAGATTGGATCTTCGGCCAGCTTGAATATGAGAGGGTTGCTGGGTTCCTTAACTTTTTGTTCAGCCATTTCCTCATCACCCGACGAAACAGACTCGTCGTCATCGCTTTTACCGTCGCTTGTCTTCTGAGGTGCCTTCTTCTTGTAATTATCACTTCCGTCCCGCACTACATTGCCATCGACATCACTGTCGTAGTCTTCTTCATCAGAAGAGGCATCACTGTCCTCCTTACCCTGCAACATCTTTGCGTACGTCCTGGCATCTCCACCAGATGCGTCTTCATTTCCCTCCATCACCATCTCAGCATCCTCTCTCGCCTGCTCCAACGCCTTTTGCTTCTCTAGCTTTTTTGTTCGCTTGGCCATCCTAGTTCCACTTTTAGCCATGCCATTTCTCGTATTGCTAAGATATCTATTGTATGCGGCATCAAGCTCTTCCTCGAGACCGAACTTATTCTCGTCTTCCTCATCATCGGATGAACCATCAGCTTTAACTTGAAGCCCATCTTCGTCGTCATCAGAGTCGTCTCCACCATGTTCAACCTGGTTCGTTGTGACCTTCTCCAGATCGATTTCTCGTGCCGCCTCAAGATCACCAGCATTGGTGATTGTTGCAAGAGAAAAGATCTTATCATTATCAGGAACGTCAATAGCGTTCAAATCCATTCCAAATGCTGCCCTCTTGCGTAGCTTCGCCGCCACCTCACGCTCCTTCTTCTTCTTGCGTTTCCTCTCTCGCATTTTCTTCTTACGAAGCTCTTCGATCTCAGATTGAACTTGCTCTTCTTCCGCATCCGAGTCTACCTCCCGATCGTTGTCATCCGAGTCAGCGTCCGACTCAGATGCATCGACGTCAGTACTAGAGGCAGCTTTACGTTCAGCTCGCATCTTGTCACGCCACTTCAACAACCCTGTGAAGTCTCCCTTGTTCAAAACCTTTAGATCAGAAAGACAAGCCTTTACTTCTGGTGTTGTCAACCGATGATTCAAGTAAAAGCTACAGTTACACTTTGGCTTTTCATCCTCGGAAGTTGCCGCGGGAGCATCTTTACATACAACACAGAGAAAAGACAAACCAGTACAGTCACTGAGCATTTGGATAGGGTCGTTTGCACTTCCACCTTCCAAAAATCCAGCAACACTTCCAATCCGTCTCATGGAGGCATCCAAATGAGTCAAATCATATCCATTCCTAGCGCGTACTTTCTTCCCAAAGTCCTTGTGGAAAATGTTCACGTTTGAAGCATTTTCTCCAGTCTGACTCTTATCTCCACCTCCAGTCGCTTGTCCATCAACTTGCTCAAAGACACACTTGGGATCGAACATTCGATGGTCTATCTTATCGGGTGCAATGTAACCTTCACATACCAAGAAAATTTCGGCAGATTGCTTACGACTAGCAGATGGCTTTACTGCCTGCACACTTCGGAAGAACTGCTTAGCAACCCAAAGATACGCACTGTAATCAGTACTGCGATAAAGCTTTGTAACGAACTTTCCATTCTTTCTCAAGTGCTCCGTTGCACACTTGAGAGCATGCAGTGCAATTTCATTCTGCTCATATGCATCCTTATCGTAAGATGCCCCCACATTAGGCGCACCATCACAAAGGACAACGTCAGCACCAGCACCTTGCATCTCACTTCGAATAGCCGCTTTACATTTCTCAGTAGTAATGTCTCCGATCAAAGTGATAACATTCTTCGAGTTCATTGCTCGGATGGGTAAAATATCTACAGCTAGAATGGTGGTGGTGGAGTTGTTGGGCAGAGAACGCGCACAAACTTGAGTCCAACCACCTGGAGCTGCACACAGGTCGATGATTGTTTTTGCATTTTGAAGAACGTTGAACTTCCTATTGATTTGGGTTAGCTTGAATGCTGCACGGGAGCGATATCCTTGTTCTTTGGCTAACCGGTAGTATTTATCTTTGTCATGATGCTTCTTTCTCTTGGAATGCTCCACCATGGTTTCACTATTATTGGATAATCAGATCTATTTACAAAGATGTGAACAAGCTTCTAATGGAACGATGGCACTGCGCAGCACAATAAGTGAGCTGGATGGTAGTATGGTAGGTTTGTTCTGTAGCAAAGAGACAAAGATGGGGTCGGAAAAAAGGTGATTGGCTAAGGAGGAGAAAAAAGGGAGGCGACGTACGGACAGATGATCGAAACATGCCGCAAACCAAAAAACGTGATAACTCGATGAATAGATAGTTACTGGCCGACCATCATCCATTGTCCATTGATCTTTCGATTGCAAACACGCGGAAAGGATGAGTGGTTCTTCTTCTTCTTCGTCGTCGTCATCATCATCTTCTGGCAGTGATGATGATTCTGTACAGATTGCGAGCGTGGGCGGAAAGCGCAAGATGGACACATCATCCGCTTCCACACCAATCAGTGCGTTCATAAAGGTCAAAGTTGCACCCAGCAATCCTGAATACGATCCTGTTGTTGTATCATTCCCTCGAGGAATTCCTAGCTCCATCGCTGATGAAGACAGTAACGCTACTCCTCCTACGTTCACGACTTCAAAATTCAAAGAAAGCTCTTCTCGTGGCCGACGCATCAAGGGAGAAGATGACCATTGTACATATTCTGCTGCTGCGGCAGGTCGAGGACACGATGGAAGACTAAGCAAAACTTACGTATGCATATTCGACAAGAAAAAGAATACATTGAAATTGGTTCCCTCGGCGGAGAAAGGAACTGTATTTGCCTTGGATCAATCTGTCAAGGAATATTCACCAGCTGTGGCAAATGAAAACTCAACCATGGGTGGACAGGATAGCAACATTAGTGCATCAGATCGGGTGAAGATGCTTGTGGACTCATTTGGAAGTAAGAAGAAACAAAAGGTTATGGATTCGAGAGCCGCAAATAAAGTTAATGTTCACAGTGTTGTGGGAGGAGGTAATTTTGTTCCCGAGAACGTGAAAGGCAGTGCGTCTAATGTGGTGAGAAGTTCGAAGTATTTTATGTCTCGTTTGGGTACATTGACATCAAATTTACCAATCTCATCTTGTTTCCCCTTATCAACACCTAACGTTACAGGATGCTCAAGAAGCTTCCTACGAGCAAGCACGTCGCGACCTCCTTCCTCCATTTGATGCAGACACTGATGCTCCTGGAAAAGTTTACAACGCACAGGCTTTGATGGGAGAAGTTGCATGGAATAAGGTATCAGGAATCGTTAACAGGAAACTGCGTGATTTGAAAGAGCAAGGAGGAGATTCTGGTGAAACTCTTTGCGAGATGTTGGTAGGGAAAAGTCACTGTCCGAAATCAATCAAGGCTCTAATGGGGTCCATCACACCTTCAGGAACAGGATCTCCATACCGATTCAAAGTTGCATTCTTCCTTTATTTAATAATGCGCTTCTACAATAAGATTGACCGAAGAGGGTTCCTGAGAGGAAAGACAGTAGATGATTGCATCAATGAATGTCACATTCCACATGAGACAGGAGTCAAAATTTTTGACTTGTTCACCACTCCTATTGAAGGTAAAGAAGATGGCTTCTTGCTTAGCAGGAACCAAAAAACCAAGATGTATATCTACTGTCTCATTCTGTTCATCACAGCCAGCAGTAAGGATATGACTGTTCCCAACATTACTCCTCTTTGCAAGGATCTGCGACTGGATGATAAATTGGCGGCTGCGTACTTACGAGAAGCCGGGTTTCAGGTTAAGAAGAACAGTGCAGGGCACATCGGTGTTAAATTGAGCACACCTGTGGTGTTCCCTCCACCACGCCGTGGAAAAAGGTCATAACATACATCATAGATGATTATCATCTGATAGTCCGATAGTAAACAAATAATGTGTCGTATATTCGGAGTGTTACTTATCTAACATTAAATTCTCACTATCAACTAGCTCCCTAATTCTCTTCATCTTTTGTGGGTACTTCCCCCATTTTGGTCATTTCTTCTGCGGCATTATCACATCTCTTCAACTCAGATAATAAATCATCAACATTGAATGAACCCAAATCACCCTCCTTGCGGCTTCGAACAGCTAGTGTTCCTTGTTCCATTTCTTTCACTCCAACCACAGCCATCACTGGAATGCGGCCCTGTTCTGCATTTCTGATTTGTTTTGCTAAGCGTTCATTGCCCCTATCTACCTCAACACGCAATCCCATCTTGTTTGCCTTGGCCGCGACCTCATCACAGTAATCTTTCACCGAGTCTGTTACTGGCAACAGCTTCATTTGTGTAGGAGCCAACCAGAATGGAAGGTCTCCAGCACAGTTCTCGATGAGAATGCCAAAGAAGCGCTCCAAAGAACCAAAGATAGCACGATGGACCATGATAGGAACTTCTTTTGTTCCCTCAGCACTCACATATTCCAAGCCGAAGCGTTCAGGGAGATTGAAATCGCATTGCACAGTGGAACACTGCCATGTTCGTCCAATTGCATCCTTGATCTTCAGATCAATCTTTGGACCATAGAATGCTCCACCACCCTCATCTTTTCCGTATTCCCAGCCAAGCTCGTCCAAAGCACCAACAAGAGCAGCAGTAGCATCATCCCAAATCTTATCGCTGCCAACACTTTTGTCCGGCCTAGTTGAAACCATCAATTCGTATTTGTTAAAACCAAACCTAGTCAAAATGGACTGAGTCAATTTTAACACATCCACAATTTCGCTTTGAAGTTGTTCTGGTAGACAAAAGATGTGAGCATCATCCTGAGTAAATCCTCGAACACGAAACAATCCGTGCAATGTTCCGCTACGCTCGTATCTATAAACTGTCCCCAATTCTGCCCATCTGAAAGGCAAGTCACGGTAACTTCGAATGGAATCCTTATACATCAAACAATGGAAAGGACAATTCATTGGTTTGATCTGATACACTTCATTCTCAACATCCATTTGGTCAAACATTCCCTCCTTGTAAAAATCAAAGTGTCCAGAAGTCTTCCAAAGCTCGAGGTTTGCAATGTGAGGAGAGTAAACAAGATCATAGCCTTTCTCGATATGCTCTGATTTCCAGAAATCTTCAATCTTAAGACGAACAGCGGATCCTTTAGGGTGCCAGAAGACCAATCCACCTCCTGCGTCCTCCTGTTAAATGTATGCATATCAACAAATTGTGAGGTATGCAACTATGACAGCATCACAGTCTTTCTATGAGAATTTATCGCACTTACCTGAATGCTAAACAAGTCCAATTTCTTTCCAAGCATACGATGGTCGCGTTTCTTCGCCTCTTCCATTCTCTTCTTGTATGTCTTCAATTGCTGTGGATCCTTCCATGCAGTAGCGTAAATCCTTTGCAGCATTTCACGATTTTCATCACCACGCCAGTACGCACCAGCAACAGATTGCAAAGCAATAGCTTTCTTAGGAAGCTGCCCCGTCGATTCCACGTGTGGGCCAGCACAAAGATCCCACCATTCGTCTCCAATCCCGTAGATAGTAATGGGCTCAGTTTTGATGGAGTCAAGAATCTCAAGCTTGAATGGTTCTCCAAGTTCTTCGATGCGCTTCCTTGCCTCTTCTCTCGAGACCTCCTCACGGGTGATAGGGTAGTTTTTGGAGATGATTTTATCCATTGCCTTCTTCACCATCTTCAAGTCAGCATCAGTCAATTTCCTACTCGGAATGACTTCACCAGTTTCTTCGTCAGTAGTTTCAGGGAAGTAAAAGTCATAGTAAAATCCATTATCAATCCATGGCCCGATAGTAGTTTGAGCTTCCGGGAATGTCTGCTGCACTGCCATGGCCATGACGTGAGCGGAAGTATGACGAAGTTTAAGAAGATCCATGTCGGATTCGTTTGTGGGTAGTTCTTCCTCCTCTTCTTCCGCAGCTGCCGCGGCGGTGCCCTTCTCAGCAACAGCAGAGAAGAGACGAGTAGAAGCATTGCTAATTGATGCTACCGAGTGGAACCTTGCGTCTGAAACACTCTTGGCAGCGGCAGAGTTGAACTGCTTTGCAACAAGGCGGCTGCTGGCAGGCACAAACGCCAATACCGATCTGCCACATGCGGTTGCAAGGAGAGATGCCATTACGTGCCCTCCAAACTTCATTGCAACAAATAATACGGATAGTAGTAGTAGTGAATATTAGTGGTAAATGGACGTGGGATGTAGCTTGACGCTGATTGAATAGATCCTTCCACAGTCATTTACTTGCTTCTTTGATGGATTAGATAGTGGTAGCATGCGGCATCTTGATTGATGCGTCATCGGCTCGGAGACGAGAGGATCAATCAATTCCAGGGAATACGCGGAAGCACTCTCAGAGAACCAACGAAGGAAGAAGCGGGAAAAGACAGAAAGAGAGATGCGACAAAGAACAATGAAATAATATGTTCGGGTTGAATTATGTAGTCATCAACGTAAAGCAATAGCTAAAAGTCCAATACACTGCCCACCATCTGGTCCCCAAGCTGCTGCAAGTCTGCATCGATCCTATCATCCTCACTGGTTGCTTCTTTCACCTTGTGATGGTTTGACATAGATGGGAACACACTCGGTTGCAAAAGAAAGTTGGATTGATCATAGGAAGAATATTGTCGCACTTGCGTCTGTGATTGATGCCTTCCAGGAGAAGATAAAGATAACGTTGGTCCAGGAACTGCATTATTGTTGACAGGCGCTAGTTCAACTCCCCCCACTCCCCCATGCCCAACAGAATTCATTTCGACGGGATTGCCAAAACCGAGTCCAGGCGGTGGACGAATAACCGGAGGAGATATGGGCGTGTTTAGATTGTTGCTCATCATCGCAACATTGTTCAACAAGGATGATTCTTGAGAAATTTGGTTGCCCAGACGATAAGGAGAGGTAAGTTCATTGGTACTAGAAACTCTGACTCGTTGCGCAGGTTGTAATTGATGCTGTCCGGACGAAAGCATTGATGAAGCTGACGGCGATGCCAATTTATCAGTAGGCACGGTACCGTTGTTGCCACTAAGAAGAGGAGGAGAATGAACCTCATGCTCTCTAATGACACAATCAGAAGTGCTTGCTCTCATGCGAGTTCCTCTCTGCTGGTGATTCATATCGCATGATTTTTTCTTGGGGAAAAATTGTTGCTTCTGTTTGCGGTCATCATTTCTTTCGTACGAAGAGGAATTCTTTCCAGAATAAGCTTTCGAATTGACTGCGGCGTGGCGTGTCAGGGATGATGATTTTGTTGACGATGACGAGGAGTCCTTTGAGACGAATCCAGGAGGTGTACGAACCATCCCATTACTAGTTGATGCAGGTCCTCCACCATGATACTTCCCTCGTGCCCCCCCTCGCTTCTTGGTAGTTTTGTTGCTACTGCCACTGTTGCCACCGCGATTGGTACTTCCTCCTTGCTTGGGTCCACAATCAACGACAAGAGAACCAGCGACAGATGAGCCCAACGACACATCCTCATCCGACAATTGAGGCACAGATAAAGAATCGGTCGAATCTGGTCGGAGCTTAGAAAGTATATCGCGAGCAGGATCATGAGGTAACTGCTGCAGTGATGAAAGTTTACAATTGCCACTGTTGCTAGAATCAGTAAGGGAAACACTATCCATCTTGTCATTTTCCTTGGATTCTTTGTTAGTTGCTTCGTTGTTATTATCACGCCCTCCCACCTTTGGCTTTGTTCTAGTCTCCTTTTCTTCTACGAATGACGTCGTTGAATCCGTTCTAGCAGTGAAAGGCGACAAAGATCTCGATCGCGCTCGTAGTGGTTGTTGTTGTTGTTGTTGTTGCTGCTGCTGCTTCGAGTGATGATGAGTAGGAAGAGAAGAAGAATCCGTTCTAGATGAATCGGAGGTAGCATCCTTCCTATTATTCCGATGACCCGAACGATTGTGATGATTACCATGCCGACCACTATTCCTTCCTCTTCTCCCCTTTTTCTTTTTCGAGGACGAAGATGAAGTTGATGTCGCTTGTGCATCGATTACTGAATTCTTTTTGTACAGTGCCCTATACATGACTTTACCCAACATAATTAAGGATGCCAGTACTGCACTTGCCACAATGGTGGATAATGCTTCACTACCAATAGTGCTGCTCCCTCCTCCACCTCCATCTTCTATAGATGTTGATAACATCGCAGCGACAATAGCAGTCGCAGCACCACGCAACAATTTGAATCCCAACCACACCCCCTCACATAATTTTCCCAACACAATCCACGTCAGTCCATCTGGATGCACAATAAATGCCAGTGCGGTGACCAATGCAAATAACGATAATGACGGTGGCGTATTAATCATAATGTCGGGCAATGTGTCCAATTTGTTCCGTGTTGTTGTAGATGGTGTTATGAGGGATAGTAGTTGGTGTTGTATGTGTTTTCGATAGGATTCCAATATTCGAAATATTCTCCCGCCCCCATCTCGTCGTTCCTCTCCATGAGTATCAGTGTCATGACTGCTATTATTCGAATGATTATGCCCATTCCTTCTGTTGTCATGGTGATTACATGATCGATCAATCTGTTGCCAATGCATCCGTATTGCTATCATCGTCACAACTCGTTCCACGATCCTCCACAGCACTCTCTGCACGAAGCTGACTCCATCCACCACCACAAATAAGATTCGAATGGTAACGGCAAGCAGTACGTGGAGCACTATACCGCATATAGATAAAAGTAGCGACAATAAGGCGATGACGACACGAGCGAGTGCGATGAGTAATAAGGGTAAGTTAGTGTTGCCGCCGTAATTCTGAAGGTCATTATTGCTGCGGCGTAATAAGTCAAGTAGGATGGAGTGCGCAAACGACATGGGCACCAAGTCTTCAGAAGCAGCGTCACCGTTAGTATGACCACTCCTTCGGCTTCTGTCTGTAGCCACCGATTGCTCCTCTGCAGTGAGCACATGACTGGCACTGCTGTTCGTGGTCGTGGAAGTGGATGATGGGCCATTACTAGTCATGTTGGTCCGACTGCACGCCGTATTGTATTGCTGATCGAACCGGTCAAATGAGGACGACACAAAGTCAGAGACTCTCATGGTCTTGCCCCGACGCTGCGATCCTCGACCGATGGTGGAGGAGCCGTCGGTGACGGACGCCATGTTCTTTATCTGTCGTGAATTTTTTATGGTGGTTCTCGATGGATGCCGGAGTTAAAAGGTACCTACGCGCGAACGGCATTCAATCACGGCCACAAGATCCATCACGTGGTTATTCCTTTGAATGGCACGGAACCGTGACTAAGCGTTGCCGCTATGTCGTCATTGGTCTTATTTTTAGTAGGTACCGACACAACACTGTTGATAACCTTCATGGTAGTTTGATCATCAGGCAGTAAATACCGCATGAGCTGTGCCATCATCATTAGTCAACGATGAACGTGTCAAGCCGCAACAATCGATCACATTATCGACGTCGATCTGGCAACAATTACAGCAAAAAGAACAGCGGCACCTCTGCAGTACTGAATGGAGTAGTAGCATGTCTCTCTGGCCTAGACTTTGACCACAAAGAAGAACTTCACGCCATCATAACTCAGCTAGGCGGCGAGTACAGTGGTGCACTAGATGCAGGATGCGGAATTACTCATTTGGTTATCGACGAACCAGAGGGATCGGTCAAATATAGATTTGTACAGCAGATTCTTGACGACGAGGGGAAGGGCGACGATGACATGATGAAAAAATGGGCGAAAGAGCTCATGATTGTTACGAGTGGATGGGTCGAGGCTTGTGCACGGGAGGGGAGGCGCGTCGATGAAGGGAGGTTTGCACTTCGTTCGTCTCAACAGCAACAACATCGTGATAACAAGCGTCTTTCAAGAAGTGCTAACAACACAAACTGTATTGACAACACTTCCAATACAGAAAACAAGCAACATTTGTCGTCAATACTATCATTACCCAAAGAAATACCACAAAATGCTACGCTCGAAGAAGCGTGTGAGTGGTTCATTCAACAGCAGCAACAAAATGACCCATACGGACTACATCTGTTACAATTGTTTTCCATGCATTCATTCCTCCTTGTGGGATTTCATGATGTTGATTGCAAAACCAATAATGAAGTAGGTGGCATGACTAACAACAACAATGATGACTGTAACCACCAAAAACATCGTCGTCTGCACGCTAAATTATCAACATTGGTGAGAAATGCTGGAGGTACCATCTACTGGGAACCAAACGAATTGACTACGATAGTACTCATAAATGACGATGTTGACAACATTGATTATAATGACTACAACCAGCAGGAATTTCATCATCGTCATCAAGAGCGATTATTGACATTCCAAGATGCAAAAGCTTATTGTCAATACCACCCGAGAGGACCAGTCGCAGTTACACCACGGTGGATACTAGCATGTATTCATCATGGATCGATATTAGAATTTCCATCGTCGTTTCCTTCACCACCACCTATACCAATCCCTTCTATGTTACCTGTGCCTTCAAAGAGAAATGTGTCAGCTGTGGTCGATTTTGCCGCAGCTCATGATGTCAAGAAGAATGGTAAGGATGTCAAGTCTGCATTGTCGTCCAAAACAAATGATGCATCAAAAAGAAAATACAAAACATCTACTATATTTCAGGGTGACATCTTTGTTGTCATACGACCACAACAACTGCCATCATCATCGAGTGCTTGTTTGGAATTCACTCAAGATGAAATGGAAAGCAAAATTACTAACGCTGGAGGATTGATTCTTTCAAAACGGATATTGGAAGCCATGAAGAAAGACGTTGTTAGGAAGCAGCAAATTTATGCCATTCAACAAAGGAAACGAAAGAGTAATGACGGCAATGACATTGTCACAACTGACGACAGCGACGAGAAGAGAAGATATTACGTCGTATCATCGGGCGGTTATTCGAATTTGCATCATTCAAAATATCATCCGTTGCTTGGAGATTTATCAAAGGTATTACAACAATCATCGCAACTTGGCAGTGATAATACTGACTTGTCATCTATCATTGAACCCGTTAGTCCCGTTTGGGTCACAGCATGTATTCAAGAGGGCTATGTCTACAATCCAATCCAATATCCAAAACTATTTCAACCGCAAACATATCATCTTCGTTTATTTCCAAAAGATACCAAGTTTCTTGTTAGCGTTACGGGTTTTGTAGATGCATCTAGATATGGGATTATATGGATGCTGCGTTCTCTTGGCGCCGAATACACGGATAGTCTCAAAGCAAAGAATACACATTTGATATGCTGCACTACAGCAAATGATGAGAACAATAATCGAAATGTTGTAGGAGGTGGTCCCAAGTATTTAAAAGCAAAAGAATGGGGATTGTTTGTTGTTACAGTTGATTGGTTGTATCATTGCATAAGATATGGCTATGACAGGGGCTGCGAGAACAAGTTTTTGGCAACCAGATTGGAGGATCAACCGCAGAACAACATCAAAGAGGAGGAGAAAAAAGGTAGTGATACAAGCGTGAGATGTTCGATGGATACAATCAAGATAACAGTGCTTACAAAAGCGACCACGGAAACAACAAAAGCCTTGGCGACCACAGCTACAATAGATTCACCATTAAAGAGTGACAATAATACACTGTCCAAGAGTGACAATGAATCTTCATCCCCTCGTCGTGGGAAACGTGACCGCAAGCTCCCACAAGCTTCGCCTATTGACAATGACTCGGGTAAACGCTTCAAATCAGCTCTCCAAACTCTTCAGAGCACGCCCCCCGTCGGTACCACTACGTCTTCATCGTCATCCCGTCGACGCCGTGGGAAACGCGATCGAACGCCACGGGCCAATAGCAGTCAAGGGAGTCAACGTCAGAATGGTGACATTGGTGGTAGTCCATTTTTGCTATCGCAGCAGTCGCAAGAATCAGAGTACCCCCAGGCAGAAACTCAATTCACTATTCGCGCAGATGCTGCCATTGGAAAGCATTGGGCAGATTCGAGTGGTTTTGATGAGGACGAGGCTCCTATGTCTCAGGTAAATGAAGCTGAAGATAATGGCGAAAGCCAAGTAGTGTGGCTGCCATTCATGAGGAGGTAGATCACAAATAACACTGTTACAAATACGTTATACATTAGATATACGTTATTGAATGATTATTCATAGCCACGTCTTTCGCTGTTCCGCGACGTCAAGTTTCTGAAGCCCAGCGATCAGCTTGACGATAGGAGCAATGACTGCCACACTAAGATCACCGACAGAGTAGTGATAGAAATTACAGAATGCTTTCAACGTCTTAATCATGTACTGAATACCACCAGATGCACCGCTCTCATCAATTGGGAGCTCTTTTATAACAACATCTCGAATGCTCACGGAAGATGACGACGGCTCATCTTCTAGCATCAAATATGCGAGGAGAACGAACCCATTTCCTGCTGTGACAAGATTACCTTCCTCGCCAGCTTTCAATTCGTCGCCACTAGCCGATTCTTCCGTTTCGCCTTGAGAGCCAAAGCTACCTTTCATGATAGATTTTCGAAAGCCAGACGTCGAGGATACAATCCAGCGAGTCAACCACGGGATTGCGCTAACCCCCTCGTCGTTTATAGCGATGTGCTCAATCATGTGTTTTGCAGAATGAGGTACCATTTCAACAATATTGGTGAGAATATTTAGACAGAAGATAGTAGTATCATACAAATATCTTTCCCTCGATTTGTCTATGTCGTCGTCATTTCCCTGCTTCGCTGATGCTGCTTTGAGTAAGTAGCTAAATATGATGCAGACTCCTGTTGTTTTTTGATCTGATGCAACCATCGTGTGTTCAATTGATGTCGGAAGAGAGTTGTCCCAATTATAGGGCCTCACAACTTGCTCACAAGCCATTGGATTTTCGTGCGTGAGGCTAGTCAGAGTTTTCAAAGAAGTCAAGATTTCGTCTCTGATACTTGTTGGAGCAGCGTCCACATTATTCCCGAAGGACAAATCTGCTACCACTTTTAGTAATCCAGGAACCAGATAGGTCTCAGGGCAACTTAGTGCAATAGAAGCTTTTGGAGAAAGACAGCACAAACTGTCGATTATCCCAGAGAGTGAGGAAGCGCGTTTTTGGAGATAGGCGATGCATCTATGGCAGGTTTTTAACGATTCATCTCCGTCACCGTGTGATTTGTGAGCAAGAAGAATCGCCGAAAGAGTTGACGCATATGCGCGCGAGTAATCAGGCAGGGAACCACTCTTTCGAAGCATCTCATTTGCAAACAGTATTGGATTCTTAGAAGAGACTTCGGTACCTGGATTCTGGTTTCCATCCCCAAGAAAGTCATCATCGTCACTATCACCGTCATCTTCATCCATTTCTGCATCATCAGCGCCATCTCCTGATGAACTATCTTTTCCCGTTATGATATATTGTGCAGCATCCATGGCCAAGCTTGACGAGGTGACATTTTCAAAACAAGATTGAGACTCCAAGGTGTCATTACCCCAGACCTGACAGTACTGGCACATCAAATCTGAGCCATTATCGCTCTTTTTTTCAACATCTGTCTCCAACTTGGGTATTTTTGCCCGTGACAAAGCCAGTGACAGCTTTTCTGCGTATTTTTCTACACTATTTAATCGAACTTTCTTTGGGAAGGCGCTTGGCTTTGGCTTTGCGCTGCTACCAGCAGAATCGAAGTCAAGACAATTAGATTTTCCACTCTTGGCTGGAGAATTCGGTTTCACTGGACTCTCTGATGATTTGGTACTTGCCGCTGAGGACATGGCGAATTCAGATTCCTTTTCGTCATCAGCTTCACGAATTGCCATCAGTTTCTTCCTCTTGCGGCTTCTATGTCTACCTGCCTTGGTCGGATCGGCATTGTTCGCAAGGGATTGAGATGTCTCGTCAACAGTTTGCTGAGATGATGCTTTACTCATAGAGATAGAGCTTAGTGTTGAAGTATGGCTACTCTTTGACGCAATGCTACCCTCATCGACATTATCCACAAGTTGTAATTCATCACCAGCGTTCACTCCAGCAACCCCCTGTGCCGCAGAAACACTCTGCAAGTAGGTGTTTACCACTGGATCATCTGATACAAGTCTTGCAATACCTCTCAATGATTGCTGATGCTGTAGGATACTATTACGAGCTCCTTTGATCATGTTACGTTCCATCTTGCAGCTGGGAGTGATTGCAGCTCGACTTGACCCAGTACAATCAATGCTCACAAAGAGTGAGACTATGGACAATGCCTTGGATGCGATTCTATCAAATTTCGTTCTTTCTGCTAGTGAGCTCAGAGGAACAACGGCAAGATTATTGCTGTCGAGTTCAAATTCAGTAGCTTTGAGATCTCCAACCAGCTCGGAAGGCTTTAACTCATTCACTTCAACACCAATGATCACCTCCTTGCAGACATCCACCCAATCAACAACAGGTGGAGCGCAAGCCAAAGCTTCCAAAATAGCCCCCAATGCACCCACATTCTTCCCTCCATTGTTAGACTTACCATGCTGAGCACGGCCACCCGACGATGAGAGCATCAGCAGAGCAGTCCTAGTACCTGATTGAGAAATCAACTCTCCAATGTCACATGCAGCACCGGCCGTGATTGAGTTGTGCTTACAAACAACTTCTACTCTGGCAAGCCCAACGCGATGTTGTTGCTTACAGTGTAAAATTGCGGAACATAAATATGATAATTCGTCAATGAGCATACGATAATTCCCCGCGTTTTGAGTCGCCGCTGCAGCATCAGGTGTGGTGTCAAAGTCACGGGACGAATACCCGATTGACCTTCCGAGAGTAACAACTTGAGTTTTTTGGGGAGATTTTGAAGAGGATGAAGCTGGCGATGAATTCACTGATGAATCATGGGGATGCGAAGAATCAGTTGGAGAATAGCCAAGTTGAAATCGTCGAGGTTTGTGTCTTTTCTTTCTTCCATTGCCATGGATTCTAGCGAATGATGAATATGAGATCGATGAATTAGAAGCAGGTGAAGTTGGCGGAGTTTCCTTTGATGCATTAGTTTTTGTATTTTGTGATGATGAGGGAGGATATATTGGCTTGGTCCTTAGGCACGACGACGTCTGCTGCAATTGTTTTATTTTCCTGCCAGAGGCGCTGCTGCTGCCACTTTCACATTCAATGGATTTTTTGCCTCTTTCGGCTTGATAATTGTGGCGTTCTATTCCTTTGGATGAATCTGCAAAACGAACTGACTTGCTATCCAGACTGCTCTGGCTGCAAGCATATTCTGTACTGATATCACAATCCGCACTTGCACTATTATTATTTTTTCTTTCCGTCTTCCGTTGTTTGTGTCTCCTCCCCTTCGTCATGATTACTTTTGCTTCGGGTGATGATTGCCGTTTCATTTGCTCGTTGCAATGTGAGGAGGGAGTGGTCACAGCCGCTCGTTTCTTCTTCTCTCCAGCTGCCGCTTTGGCGGTTGCAGCTTCTTGCTCGGATTGCCTCCGTTTCCCTTGCCCCTCCTTGAGAGCCTCTGCACCAGAAAGAATCACCTTCCGCGTTTTCCGATTCTTTGTCCGCCCTCTGAGCGGACTACCACTGCTACTGGCACCACTGATGCTGCCAGTACTGCTTGAACTTAGAGGGCATTTTTTTATTGGCGACGACTCCGCCCCCAAGCGTGATGATGACTCTGGTGAATCAGAATCTCCATCAAAATCAAACTCATCCATATTTTATGAAACAGAGAATGTATTGTAACACGCCATCCAGCCCCCAATCCTTAATAATGCAACGCTACGCTTTGACAGGCAGCAGATAGATAGCACACCGGCACCGTCCGCCCTATGCCTATCCAAGCTTCGGAACGAAGGTTAGAGCTGCTCTTTTGATTATGGTGTAGTGGAG
>JALLBH010000436.1:0-21484 GCA_036940005.1 Skeletonema menzelii | reverse complement strand
TTCTATTGATCTCCAACTTTGAGATGCGTTATGTTGAACTGGAAATGCTACCGAACAGCTGCAAGATGCAATTTACCACAAAATAGTGCTTGTTTTCTAGACACTTACTTAGATGGACATTCCTTGTATGATATCGCTCTCTGCTTACTTTGCTGTTTTGCACAAGACTTCAACACACGTCATGATCAGCATTTGAATGTGTGAGATTGCACCATCAATCTCTGTGTGTCAGCAAGCAAAATATGAGGTTCAGAAACATTGCCCTTTCATTTGTGGGCACTGTCAATGTCAAGATGCGTTTGGGCCCATTTGGAACAATGGATCTGTATACACATGCAATGAAATTGATGCTTCCATGTGTGCAGATGCAAAGGTGAACAGATTCTGCCCAAAGACATGTGGAAATATATACATTTGCCCGTCCAGGAAGATTGATGGATAGATGATAGAATATGGTAACGGGGGGTTTTAGTAGTAGTAGTATCGGTATCAGAAGATGATAAGTATGGTAGACATCTATCAAGTGGGCTCATGGTAGAGTCTAATCCTGCATACAAGGCAAACAGTCATGCGCAATTATTAGATTAAAATCCTATCCGCCCTTTCTTACGCATGAATTTTGGAGTAGATTGTGATGTTGCTCTGCCCGGCGTCGCAACTGCTGAACGGCGTGAGCTGCTTGCCGAGCTGTTACGGGTTTCCGATGCCTTTTTCTTCTCCAACGCACGCTGAACCTCTTCTTGTTCTTGTTTCTTCTGCATTTCATTCTCCATTTTGGCTTTATCCACTCGTTCACGCTGGCGACGCTTCAATGCACTCTCGTAAGATTCTTTGACAGAGAAAAACATGGGGCCTAGTTCCGCTAACCATTCTCCTTCAACTGCAGTAACACAAGACATGTATTCCTTCGTTGTACTTATCAACTCGTGATAACAGACATAGTCAGGCGTGTAGCCTAAACCAAACAGAGCACTCGATGGATGTAACGCCGAAGGAATTCCAGAGAGCATATTGATGTACTCCCCAATTCCTTTTATTTTTGAAGAATTTTGAAAGTACGCAGAGCAGATGGACTTGCGTACTGCGTCCCATCCTCCACCACAGCTCACAGGATGGAGCTTCTGTTGCCCCATCAAGTCAACTAGCTGGGCGTGCACCTCTCGTGCTTTGCGAATACCCTTTGAATGGATGAAATGCTTCGTACACCACTGAGAATCAAATTTGTACTGCTTGGCACGCAAAAAGACATTTAACAGGGTCAAATGATCGCTTTCAGGAACAAAAAACTTCTCGCGGACGGTGTCACTCTCATCTTCTCTTCCTTTGGGACGGAAGAAAACACTGGGAACACTAAGCATGCTAACAACGATAAGGACTTCGGATGAGCATTTCCCATGATCATGTGCGAATAGAAGCATTTTGCTGAGGGGAGGGTCCAAGGGAAATTCTGTCATGCGCCGTCCCAGATTTGTAAGATCTCCAGTATTGTCAAGCGCACCTAACATCCAAAGTTGATAGAGTGACGTCATGATATTGTCTTCTGGAGGAGGGTCCATGAAATCAAAGTCCAGTAGATTCTTGACACCCAACGATTTTAGAAGAAGCACGACATTGCTTAAGTTCGTTCTTTGTATTTCAGGCACTGCCGTCTCCATCAACTCTTCACGAAACTGCCGATCCGTGTAAAGGCGAAAGCAAAAGCCAGGACCCGTTCTACCCGCCCTTCCAGATCTTTGGTTAGCGTTTGCCCGTGACACTGGTGTAACATTCAAGGCATCCATACCTATCTTTGGATTGTACACTTTGAGCTTGCAGTAACCAGAATCAATGACGTATTTGATACCATCAACTGTGAGACTTGTTTCCGCAACGTTTGTGCTCACTATGCACTTGCGCACGCCGTCGGGTGCTGCATCAAATATTTTCGCCTGTAAGTCAGCAGGAAGTTGAGAGTACATTGGAAGAATCAAAAGAGGTTTTGAATCGTCTCCAAGATTTGCAACTTTCTCAGCGAGGACAGTGCAGCACCCCTCAATGTCTTCTTGTCCCGTCATGAAAATTAAGATATCTCCAGGTGGTGAGTTGAAGTGTATCTGCAAAGTTTGTTTCACTGCAGCCATGACATAATCTTCCTGCACTGATTTGGCAAAATACGTCTCCACGGGAAACGTTCTGCCTGGAATCCTAAAGATAGGAACACCGCCGAAGAAGTCAGAAAATACATCAGCACTTAACGTGGCACTGGTCACAATAAGCTTGAGATCTGACCGACGAGCTGCGACCTTTCTCAATACTCCAAACAACACGTCTGTGTTCAGACTTCGTTCGTGAGCCTCATCCATGATAATGACACTGTACTTATTCAAATCTGGATCTCGCAGAGATTCACGAAGCAAGACACCGTCAGTCATGTACTTGATAACAGTATGCTGAGTTGTTTGATCTTCAAACCGGATGGAATATCCCACAGTTCCGCCCAAACTATCACGATCTTCATCCAACGACCGCTTCCCGTCCTCTTTCACCATTGCAGCCACCTCTTCACTCACACGCTTTGCAACACTCATTGCTGCCACTCGTCTTGGTTGTGTACACCCAACGATGCCATACTCAGTATAACCCTCCTCAAAAAGATATTGGGTAAGCTGCGTGCTCTTGCCTGAGCCTGTTTCTCCTACAACAATCACAATATTATTCTCGCGGATCGTTTGCAATAGAGAATCACGAACTGAAAAGGCGGGAAGATATTCACGCTGCTCTCTGATAGATTTGTTTCGTGTGAAAGCAGATGTCGTTGATGAGGCCTTTTCTTTGTTTGGTTTCTTTTTGGTAACGTGGGCAGCAAATCCACTTGATTTTTTGTAATCCACTTCTTCACCGTCGTTGTCGCGTTCCGACTCATCACGTTTTAGTGCATTAGCAGCAGTATCATCTCCTTCTTTCCCCTCTTCGGTACCTCCCCCCTCCTTCTTATTGACATCCGTCACTCTCATGGCATCCCCCATCCGACTACCACCCAACTCCCAAAACTTCTGCCTCATCCCGCCCCTCTCTTTCTTTTCCCGCAGTCGCTGCAACGTCACACTCCCCTCCCTAGCCATCCGTGCAAAGTCACTCGTTGCATCACGTACCGTCGGAACTGCCTCGCGCAATACCGAAAATGATGCACGACCACCGCCCACACTACTGCGTAAAAATGGTGGTGTAATCTGATGCACCAACAACTGCACCCTTAAATCATCTTGATTTTTGTTTACAAAGTCCAAATCGACATTAGAACGTGATGCTGCACCTGAAGATAATAATCTATTTTCTTCCCATGTTTGTTGATCTTTGTCAAGCGCGGATTGTCGTGCGTGTCGAAGTGATGACGATGTTGACGTGTTGACTTTGTTGTTGGATGTGAAACTGCCATTGCGACGTTGTTCCATTTCCGCCTCGCGTTTACGAGTTCGTTCTGATTCAAAAATGAATCGACCAGTAGAGTGGTGGGTGGTGTCGGAATTGGGTATGTATTCATCATCATCAGCTAGATAGAATTCGCGATCAAATTCATCATCATCATCATTGTCGCCGTCGGTATTGTTGGAATTTGTAGCTTTGTGTAGAAATCGGCGATGAGAAATAGTGTGTAAATCTTTGTGTAGTTCATCAAATGGATCATCCTCACCCTCGTCGCCATGACGATGCTGTATTTTACTATTGGCATTCCTCACCATACTGCTACCACCCATCTGCTGACGACGTAATGAGACAATATTCTCTTCCGCATCATCTCTCCCCCCTCTACCAGGTTGAGGTGTTTCAATTTCCCATGAAGTTGATGAAGAGTTATTGAGTCTCCCTCTTCCAGAATGATTGGAATAATGATTGTCATTTTGGATACGTGGTGTTGCATTCCAACTTGATCTTTTTCTGTCGTCTTCATTATTATTGTAGTTGTCATGCTGTGTAGTATTGCGCCTATCGCCATCTCTCATAGAAGAGGAGGAGGACGACGGTGTCACATCTTGAAGATTATTGGAATAATAATTACGCCGAGAATAAGAATGGTTGTTGTTGTCACTGCAATAGCGCTGTCGCTGCTGCTGTGATGACCATCTGCCATCCATTTCTCCTTCTCTACTCCGTTTTCTCCTGTTATCGTCATCATCCTGAGTACACCTATCATTATTATGTTGCGAATAATTTTGTCGTCGGCTCCCACGATCACCAGCAGTAGTACGACGATGATACTCCCTCTCTCTCCGTCGTTCCTCATTCCGTCGTATAATGCGTGGATCCACCCCGCCAGGATGCGAGGGAGTGTCAGCGACGTGATTGGTTGTGCGATAGTTCTTCTTGACCTTTTTGTCCAGACCCATAAGACTCGTTTTCTCATTATTGCCTTTTTCATTTTGTTGGCGCTTGGATGATGAGGAGGATTGGAGGCCTCCCTGAATTCCTTGGGGGAGTAGGGAGCTTAGTCGGCTGATATCTTCTTTGTCGCTGTTCATCTTGGCATTTTAATCATACCATAAAATCTGGCTCGACAATACCAATAAATCTGTCACCATTTTATCTGATTTTATTTTTATTTTTTTGTTATGTACAGGAGTTGAATAGTTGGGTAAGAAAAAATGTATGTATTCATAATATGAAGTTTTTCTCACTGTGTCGAGATCTCCCATAGTGTAGTGGTTAGCACTGTTGACTTTGAATCAACCAGCCGGCGTTCGAATCGCCGTGGGAGAAGAATTTTTGGCCAGGTGGGTATTTATTGTATTGTATGCATGGTACCATATGGCAGGTTTTTTTAAACTTCTTCTTGCGGGCAAGCTTTTTATTTATTCTACAATGCCTTCAACTACTACGCAGCGCAGATATTAAAATATGAAACAATCGACATCTACTCCTCCTGCAGCATCAGCCTTTTCCTGTGGTTGTGATATTGATGCCGCCAATCATCACTCACTGTCAGCATCGTCGTCTTGCGATGTTGCTACCAAGACGCCGTTAATGCTTGTTCGGCCTGATCGCGAGACTCATAAAAACCATTACAATAACTATCTTATCAATTCTTCTGTTCCTTGGAGGACACTTCTGCGGAAAAAAGAATCAGAATATCATCAGCTTCATCCTGATGATCATTACAATGAACCAGACAATCCATCCTTGGATATCGCTGAAAAAAATTACTCCTCACCATCATCACGAACAACAACTACAAAGATACTAGTGCTGACTCTCCTCTTATTTCTCGCTGCCGTAGCAATAATATCCAACAATCAAGTCATTTACGATGACAAGTGGAGCATGGATAACAATGTTATATCTGACACTTCTACAGCTGATTTTGCTACATTGGAGAACGATGCAACAGAAACTAATCCAAGAAGAAGAGATTCATCCGGCACTTCTAGTGGTAGTGGTACTTCTACTACTGCTGCATTGCTGACACGAACGTCACAATTATCAACCTTGCTTTCAAATTTGGATGCAAGTGATGTTATTGAATGTTATATTGTCACTCGGATGGCAAATTTGGCAAATGTTGAAACTTATTCGTCTTCAGGTGGTAACAATCGACGAAACATTGAAACCTTGGAAAAGGAGGATGATGAAAACACATTGTCATCTTCATCATCATCTATTCCCACGGGCCCAGTTCTCATACGGAAAGCAGCTCTTGCGTTTCGATACCGTCCTAAAGTTGCATCTGTGTCGCATGTTCCTACCACACCATCATTATCTAATGACCCATCGGATTCAACAACAATGTTGGACCAGCAAAAATACTTCGAACTTACTTTAGAATACGGACCACAACGTGCGGGTGCGACCAAAACATCGGAATCTATGCCCATGGTACATGTGGATATGGAAGTTTTGGCAAGCTACAATGAAGGCAGAAATGACGATGGAACAAATAACAATAACATTGGAAAATATGTCGCATGGGACAACCTAGGGAGCATTTACTACTCCACACATATTTCCAACGAATGGTCCGGAGCATACTACATGGCCCCCATAACCGGAGTAGTACTCGAAAAGATTCTGGAAAAGGCGGTAGAGTACCCGACAAAGCGTCCCAGATACCAACCATTTGAGGTGGTGTCAATCCCATCGAATACTATCATTTTAAAGAGTTCTGGATCTGATGACTTTGTGTGGGATATGTTTCGCGATTTGGCGGATTTGTATGTGGATATTGATCCTATTTTGGTCCCGCCTAGGGGAAAGGTTCAATTTTATGTTGCTGATCCAACCGTTGAAGAAGACAATGAGGTTGATAAGGAAGGTTTGAGTGGGGATGGAACACCAAGGTCCGAAGAAGAAATGAAACGACAGCGTGGTCCCAATCCCAATGTTAAACGAGTCGACGGTGCTGTGGAAAGTTCCAAGGCTGCTATATTTTATGAGAATTTTTTCAATTGTGCTAATGCCAAACGGACTGGAGATTATTCGATGTATCTTCCTTTGGTGTCGTCGGCACCCTCTCCTGTTCCGCCTCTTGACGAAGACGATACAATCGTATCTAACACTACGTTGGATATGAGCAAAGCTGATGTTGTGGATGATGGATCGAATGGAGATGGATCCCTTCGGAGACTAGAAGAGGGTCCAAATTCTACCATCGCCTCTTTTTCACAAAATGAGTACAACCTTGACGCAGAGGTAGATGTAAAAGGCGATGATAATATTGCCGATTCGTCTCCGCCATCAGGAAGTGAAGAGGTTGGTGAAGACGCCGAGACGAATGAAGTTGCCATCGGAGTTGCAGCCGAGGGAGACAAAGAGACGGTAATTGACGACGACGACAACAACGAAATCGAAACCATTGATTTTGATGAAAATAATATTGATAGTGAAGATGATGGCGATGCAGCCAAAGCTGCTGAAAAAGCAGCCTTAGAGGCAGCACAAAAAGCCGAGACCGCAGCAGCCGTAGCTGCTACAAACTCCTCTTCTCCCGAAGATAGCGCAAAGGCTGCAAGTGAAGCTGCAGTTGCAGCAAAAAAGGCAGCGGACGCCTCTGTTGCATCGAGAGCGAAATCGGCTGCCGAGGGATTACTTAGTGGAGACGGAGCAATGATGACTTCGATATTATCTTCGTGTTTCAGCGACCCAAAATATCGTATCCGCAAAGTGTATGAAGAACAAAGTGCTACTTACGTCTATGTGTATCTTGACGGGGACGTCTTCATCCGGTTGAATCTGACGGCACCGTATTGGGGGGCGTCCACAGTACTGCAAACAGTTCCACCACCCCACGCGCACGTGGTGGGACAAGGTGATGTCGTAGATTGGGCAATATTCCTACTGCTCGTGGGAGGGACTGTGTTTGGCTTCCTTGTAATGATTCACCAACTAGGTGTAAGCATTGACAAACGCTTGCAGTTTCGACACGTCTTCCATCCACTAGTAGATGATGATATCGAAATGGAGGAACGATTGGAAAAGGGAGGTGGAATTCCACACTCAATTGGAATCGATGCCATCCCAGTCAGTTTGGGTGGTAAACTCTCTCATTACAGTGGCTCCCACAGAGATGGACCGCCATCCTCTTACAAGGATCAACTTTCAGACTCTTCAATAGATGACGTGAACAATGGCTTACTAGACATAGAACTTGCAAATAGAGATAACATCGTGCCCGCGAACTCACCAGAAGCGACAAGGAGTGATCTTCCTCTGAGCCTGAGGTTAAAAGAAGAAGCACCCGATCTGGTTGAAAGACCAACATTGAAATCAAAGTCCAAGGTTGCATTACCACATTCGTCTCCTCGTGTGTGCGAACAGGAAAGAGCGCTGCAAGCCGCGAAGAAGGCAGGTCTACCTCTGTTGCCTCGAATGACGTAGGTAGGAGTGACTTGCCAACGCTTGTTTGCTGACATGCAATACTGCTAAATTAAAGTGAAGATGAGACGAGAGTCCTTTTTCGACTGAAATCCTGTGTGGAAGCATTATTGCTGGCTAAACGAACTTTGTAAACTCGTTGCGTGCCAGTTTGTGAGATTCGGGCCGAGCAAATACGCAGACAATAAAGTGAAGGTCTATTTGATAACCACGATCAAATATTGTTTCCGACAAATATTGTCCCATTGTTGGAACTATCTCGCTTGGATCGATGGTTTGGTTTATTCGATTGTTGCTGCTACTGCTGTTGATGGTGTGTTATCCGAGAGCCACCTCCCTTTAGTTGCAATCGATACAGCTACTGATACAGTGTGTAAAAAGAGAACATACCTAACGACAAATAGTAACTCTTAAACGTCTAAACCTAAACTACAATAGACCTCCCACATAGTAACCCCACACAATAAACGAGAGACCCATTGGGTTGAACATCCAGTAGAGGTAGAGATTGAGATGGACACTCGACGAGGGAGATCCTTCAGTCAGTATGGGAAAATCTAGACCACTAGTCAAGCTCTGAACACCTTGGTCTTGTGGACCACTCCCGCTACCACCTTCACATCTACCATTCACACACAAACCACAACACTCTGCATCCTCCACGCATTCAAGCCCATGATAATCACACGTCCAAATCATTTCCCGATCAAATTGACATCCAGTTCCTTTTGCGCAACCATTTTGGACCTCCAAAGGAGTACACAACCTTCCATTTGCGACGCTTTTACAAAAGTCGTTTGCTTCCTGAAATGTTCCTTGTTTACAAACACCTTGAATCTTTGACAGTGCATACAGTGACGGGTTGTAGTTGGGGCATTTTTGATTCCAGGGGCTGGAGCAATCGTCACAATCACGGCAACAACGTACTGCATGAATTTCATCGATTGGGGCAACGTCCCTGTCTCCTTCGGCACAGCGCGAGGACCCATCACCTCTCCCACAGGATATAGNCATCGATTGGGGCAACTTCCCTGTCTCCTTCGGCACAGCGCGAGGACCCATCACCTCTCCCACAGGATATAGTTTTGTAGTCATCTCTGGGCTCTGAGTCCAAGGTTGGGTCCCAAAGCTCAAGAATATCTTGCTCTTGGAGAGGCTTTGACCATACCATGACGTCATCAATCTCTCCTTCAAACGTGTGTACAAATCCATCGGCATTGTTAAAATCCTTTCTGTAGCCATATCCAATATTCAATCTCCCGGATGTGTGAAAAAAGACGTGATTGTCATTACCATGCGTTTGCTGTGTTTCATAAAGCACGCCGTCGATGTACAGCTGTACCTGCGAGTACTTGCAGCTATTGAAGGGCATAACGACTGCGATGTGATGCCATTGGTCATCAGCTAACAACTTCTTTTTAGCAAGCTGAAACTTTCCGGTGTTTGAAGAGAATTGGAAGAAGAGTTCACCATTTTGCAATATGACCTGCAAGGTATCTTTTCCAGACGGATTCCATTCAGGTCCAAAATAAAATAGTGTCATTTTCTTTGAAACTTCTGATGTCTTCATCCACAATGCGATAGAATGCGCCATACCAGCAGTATNATAGTGTCATTTTCTTTGAAACTTCTGATGTCTTCATCCACAATGCGATAGAATGCGCCATACCAGCAGTATATGGCCCCATGCTGAAGACACCAAACCGGCTGTTTGATGTAAACTTCCCGGCATAAGTATTGGCTTCCCTGCCAGGTACAAGTTCAATGTTTGAAATCTGTGCGTCATACTGCGATCCAAACGAGCCCATATTATGTATGCTTTCAGTACAATTACTGCCCCCCAATACTTGATATTTTGCGACCAAGCTGTCGTCATTATACATTTCATAGATTGGCCTTTCATCTATTTTGAAGATACTTTCAAAGTCAAAGTGCATAAGAGCTACTTCATCATCTATCACTTCCAATTCCCCTGATGTTGAAATCTGTGGATCACTAGGGTTGGACTTGTCGATCGTTAAAAGTCCACTTTGCACATAATCATTGTTATATTTTTGGCTTTGTCCGACTTCTCTGTACTGTTTGATTTCGATAGCATCATCTGTAGTATCCACAGTTAGGAAGCTTCCCAAATATCGACCTCGTGATACAATCTGTAGCAAATTTGATCCTTGAACTTTCGACTTGGAAACTGTCACAGCATGAACTTCTCCTGCAAAGTAGATGTCAACTTTGTATTCCTCCATGAGCCTCCAAAATCTGCTATTAGTTTGATCATCCAAGAATTGTCCTGAACACCGGACTTTGCGAACAGGATGCATTATGGGGACATGCGCTTCGACAAAAATATGTTTGATAGAAGTGTCCTCTCTCGCAGCTTTCAATACACTTTCAAACCAAGTAGCGTGCAGTCCTTCCAAAGTGCATGTGATTGCTCCTTCGCCACCATACCCATTGGAACGATCATAATAATTGGATGTCCCGTCGTTCATAATTTTGAAAACGTCAACGGAAATGAATAGAGAATTCTTGCGGCGATACGCAAATGACGTTCCCTGGAACCCGCTCTCTTCAGGAGGTCGAGCAGGGGAAACATCGGTCAATGCTTCATTGAACCTGAACAACCCATTATCATCTTTCATGAAACTATCGATCCAAGCTTGACGGTATGACGAGATCGAATTTAACTTGGACTTTAGGCCACTGACAACGAAGCCCTCATTCCCCCCAATCTCATGGTCACCCACGCAAGGAATATGGGTGGTAAAGCCTGCTTCTTGATATACTTCATTTGTTTTGGAGTAACTTGTGATAGCTGCATCAGACACAGCTTCATTTATTTCTGATTTTCCTGTGAGAGTCATCATTTTCTCATTGCTCATTGAGCCAAATGATACGACATCTCCGGGGGCAAGTACAATATCAGTTTCCCCAACGTAATTATCTCGAATATTTTGCAATATTGCTGTCAAAGTGTTTTTCAGCTCAATGTTGGAAGGATTCCAAACAAAATTCGACATGGCATGCAAATCGGCGATAACTAGAAAGGAGAGGTCGTTGTCACCGCCCACTGACGCTGCTGTTGCTGTTGACGCCAACACGCTCAGCAGCACGGTGGTGGTGGCCAATTCACGAAATAAAAGCATGGCTGTTGAATGCTGTCTAATCCAAGAAGTATGTAACTATGTACAATATATATGATTATCGAGGAGAGTAATTTCACTGTTATTAGAATTGTTGACCCGCGCATTGATTATTGAGTAAGAAGTTTCTTGCGGATGAGAAAAAAATTAAGAAGGCTAAGAAACATCCAATCCAAACCGCCGGCCCGGCGCCGCTCTCGTTTAGTAAGTAGATAATAAGTATGATAAAAGTCTGAACTCACATTGTCACAAGTAGCAGGAGTAGATTCCTTCAAGATGAACAACGGAAGTGCAGCAGTGGCTGTTGGTGTTGGCGATTCCAATGAATCATCTCTGCAGAATGACAGGGATGCAGAAGCAGAGGAAGGAATCATCGACGCATCTCAATCCGATGCGACCAACGCAAGTACATCGGCATGCAAGTTTTGGGCAAAGAAGAGGATCGTCACTGCTGGCTTCTCCTCAGTTGCCTTGGTTGCTGGCACTGCAGCAGCTGTTGGCTGTGCTGTGTTGAACACGCCGCCGCCGGATAACTCCGATGTAAGCAATGAGCCTCCCGTAATATCTGCCTATGAACCAGGCACTGATGTGGAAATTCAAATGGCAGCACAACAACCATGCAAAAATTGGTGCCACTCTAACAATCAGTCATGGTCAATCAAATGTGATTGGAAGAATTGCAAAGGCTGTGATCCCTGTGCAGCAGGGGGCGTCCATTTATTATTTAGCGACGTCACTCATGAAGTCAACCCCCCTTCCAATAATTGGGATGGTGATGATTTGACACATTCATTTCGTCCGAGTTTGTTCCATTTTTCGGCCTCGTTTCCTGACTGGAACAATGACGGGTTCCTTGATTACTTCTTTAACAACCACTACAAAATGAATTATGCTGCTGATTTTGACTTTGGGTTGAGCCATCCAGGTGCAGGTGCTTCCGACAACGACAATCTTTCTTCTACTAGAAGTAGAATGTTCTATTCGATTGGCCAAGAAACTTTTGTGGATACAGATGAAAAACAAATGAATCACGATTGTCATGGTTCCACATTTGCTGACATGGATGGTGATGGAATGCTCGACCTACTCATATCTGTCGGAGGTGGGCGGGGTGCATTAGACTCTGTTGTAAATGACAACCTTCTTTTTTGGGGGAACCGATCCCCTGGCGAGGATACGTTGCCTCGTCTAGTTGGTGGACGCGAAGCAGCCAGAGCTGCAGGGGTGGAATGTGCCAATGCCCGAGGCCGTTTCATGCTTGTGACGGATGCCAATCGGGATGGAAATTTGGACTTGTTTCCAATTTCGGATGTCAGAGTTGATGACATACTGGCGCCTACACCTCTACTTTTGAACAATGGCAACAGAACATTTAGTAATCATTTGGAAATGCAAGAATACACTAGAACCATCCTACTGACAGATGCTGATGGAGATGGTCACGCCCAAGAATATATGGTTTTCCGAGCCACGTGCTTCCGGGATCCATCTTTTGGGGATTATCCTGAGAGTCATCATGACTTTTGCTCTGCACGCCCTGAAAAAACGACTGCTATTTACAAGTATGATGATTCGAAGGACCAAATGATTCTGATTTCACCACCATACCATCGCAGCCAGCGCAATCAAGTTTACACACCATGGAACAACGCAGCGGCCATTGATTCTCTTTCCGGTGATTTCGATTTCGATGAAACGGCCGATCAAATTGTTTTGTTCAAAGACAAAATTGTTTTCTACTATTCCTCGGATCGAATTGCCGGACAACTGCCTTTGTACAACGAAGACTTGGGGCAATCTGGTTCTTCAGAAATGAACGTGCCTTGTTCTACAAATGCAATGGCCATTAGAGCTGCAGATATTGACAACGATGGCAAACTGGAGTTAATCATCATGTGCTGGGTGCCTGGTGAAATATTTGTCCTTTCTCTTCAAGGACCAAAGTCATGGACGGTAACAGATTGGACCTTGGGTGATCTCCAAAGAACAACAGGATGGAAGCCTGAACCAAGAGACATTGAATTGGCTTGTGATGGCAAGGAGTCAAGCGAGGGTCCAAATTACTGGGGGAACGAAGTTTGCTCCAAGTCATCACCAATGCCGAGAATGCACGGATTCCAACTAATTGATTTGAATAATGATGGATTTCTGGACGTTGTATTGGCCAGTAGTGTTGGATACCAACGCTTCTTTTTGAACACCCCAGAGGCAGCAAAAGGAAACCGATTTATCAGAGTTGAGTTGAAGAGCATAGTGAGCAATGTGTATTCTATAGGGACGACAATCACATTCAGAGCATCTGGCTTAGAGTCACAGCTAAGAGAGATTTCTAGCTTTGGGCATGGGAATGCTAGGAGTGGAGGTACTGATGACCGCATTGTGTTTGGATTGGGACAAAATGCGGAGCCAGTCAGTCTGACTGTGCGCTGGCCTTCCTTGAAAGAGGACTTCATTGACTTGAAAGGTCTTGATTTAGCTCACATTAGCAACTACTCAAATCCAATCATTGTGATTGAAGATTAGTGCCTGAATCAGCTGGTTCAGTTGGAATGAGCTGACCTATTGTTACATGTGTTTATGTGAGTTAAAGTAGGATGGAAAATAAAAGTGAATATGAATAGATTCTTATTATTGAGTATTGCAGAGTGCATCGAAATTAAAATGGCCACCATTGCGAAAGTGACCTTGGCAGTAAGCGGAACAATTTGGTGCTTATACTGATGGCTGCATGGTCGAATAAGATGGTACTACTCAAATACCTGGCTCAACAACTCTATACAACTCGATTTTGCCTCATCAGGGCATTACTCTAACTAAAATCACTACCAAAGTGTGGCAAAATCGTACAATAGATCTAAAAGTCTGGGGTCTGGGCGTGCCCCCCTTAAAAAGGGTCTATGGTCCATAATATCATGTTCATGATGGCTAAACACATACTATTACATCATAACTTCTTATGCTCGACCTACTCAGCGATAAATATGATGTAAGTAGTAGTCGAGAGAGCCAGAGATAATCCCATGATGATTTCATTTAAAGAAGTGTTTTGCTCCGAGCTACCATCCCCCAGCAATATCTTTCTCTCCTCCTCCTCTAGTCACAAAACGAACAGCAGCATCAGCAGCGGGTTATGCTACCAATTCGCATCCGAGCGTCATTCGTTGACACTGCAAACTAGTCATAACGCGCGCGAAGATGGCGGATATACATCGACATTGCCAAAGAAGAACAATGTATATAAATTGATTGTGGAACGTCTGTTGCAAAACTCAAAACAATCGAAGCCACCGTCTTCTACCACCACCGCAACAACAACGACTTGTGTAGCACACTCATCATTACAAACGAACAACATTTTAATACAAGCATTTGCAATTCGAACCAGAGATTTTGATTGTAACAATAATAGTAGTAGCTATTGCAGTCACGATGATCAAGCAACCGTGACTACGAATGCTACTACTACCACGACGAATAATAAGGAGAGTACTGTTAACAATGGGCATTTCGGTGATGGATCGAATAATGGGGACATGATTACTAGTGGAGAGCAAGGAACGATCCCCTCGTCATCATCCAAGTATGCATTGCTGATCAAGTATCATCCGTTTGTCAATACAGACAAAGGAGGAAAGGACGATAATGCAACAACAAGAGCAACAGCAAAATCTGAACGGATATCCCTTGACTTTCGCCCAATATCTGTCCATTTGACGGACATTCATTCATCATCGACTTCTTCTTCTTCTGTTCCTATAATACCGTTAATTGGTGTATATGTTGCTGGAGATGATAATAAGTTGCATTTCTTTGTTGCAACTCTGCAATCCTTGAAGGAGAAACTGGTTCAAGAAGAAGAAGAAGAGAATGTGAAAGAAGCAAAAGCGACGTCGATAACAACAAAATCAGAATATGCGCTTTGCTTCCAATCATCATGCTGTTTTGAAACAATTGATCCATCCAATATAATCTCGGCTAGTGAATCTTACGACCTCTCTTCGAAGGAAAGTGTGGATAATAAACCACTGGAGTTTGCAACTCCAATTATGGCAATTGATGCTCGGGTCTCAGAAGGACACGGAAACATCATCGCAGTTGCATGTTATGATGGCGTCATTCGTATTCTTACGTACATAATAGAGTGCACTTCAGATTTGAATGTAATTCGGATGGCAAAGTTACAACACTCTACATTTATTGTTGACGGTCCTGTGACTACCCTTCATTTTCATAACGAAATCACAAAAAACTCTGGACGAATCAGTCACAGTGGCGCATCTGAAGAGGAAGACGACTGGTGTGATAATTTGTTTCTTCTTGCCGGGTCTCTGTGTGGATTGGCATTTCTATTCTACGAGGTTTCGCCACAAACTGCTGAAGGCAAATCGTTTGAAGGGCCTGTTGTAGTTGTTGATGGGCTATATGACGCTGATAAGGAGGGATGTGAAGATTGTGTCACTGCCGTTCATGTCATGAGGTACCATGATGTTACGATACTTGCAGTTGGAACGCTAGGGTGTCGTTTAGTAATGTTCCAACGACAACAGCAAAATAATTCAACTGAAAATGAAGCAAGAAAGGAACACGTCAAACACAAGACTTTGTTGACTGCCGAAATTGAGAGCAAATCAGAAGAAATGATGCATCTTTCTTTTGAAAGAGACAGGCTTAAACACGTGGTGAGCGATCTAAGCCAGAAACTCCTAGAATTAGAGAACAGCGACCAAGAAGAGGACGTTATACACGGTGATGCAATATTTACACGAAGTGGTTCTGGTATTGACAACGATGGAGGTGAAGATGATGTCAAATCGAATCAACGCAATAGAGGTTGCTTATCTATTGCACCAAGAGTTGAACGCTTGAGCTCAATCAAAGCTGAAATAGACGAGACAGAACAATCACGCTCAAACTGCACTTCTATGATTTCTCAACTTCAATCTTCGATCGACAGTCTCACTCACAAGTTAAATGATTTGTCCGTCCCTTCACCACAAGATTCAAAGTTAGTAAGACAACTGCACCGCTATGAATATCTATTGGAGCATAAACTTGCCTACCCTATTCAAGGCATTGGATCAGACATTACCCAAAGTGGCGATTTGGAATGTTACGTTACTACAGGAGAGACTATTCATATCTTTCGTTTACTATCGTCGCATATGGTTGACGCAGCAGCTGTGTCACTTGAAAGAAAGTTGTTATCTTTTTCAAAAACAACAGAAGACGGTAAATCATAATATTATGTTGCTAAAGTATTTCCAATCGAAGCCATCTATCTATCTTAACTATTCCTATACTTTTGCCGGCTTCCGGATATTAGCAATAATGTCGCTTTCTTTTTGGGTGAGAGCATTTCCGTCGGATAAAAAATTGATGTCGCACTCATCAGCTAGAGATCCATCTGGCAGAGTGCACGGCCGGAACAAATACGGCGCAGACGTCCCAAAGTTGTATTTTTCAAGAGGATCCTCGCCTGACCCATCGTCTAGTAGCTTGATGCACTTGGAGTTAAGATCATAAATCAAAGGTAGGCCATTCGGAATCTCCAGGCCGCTGATTTGTTCCTCAGGTATCTCGCACAAGTGCATCAACAATCCACGGATTGCATTCTCACTGCTCGAGATTAAGACTCGCTTGCCTTTCAAAACGCTTTCCGGCATTATTGTCTCGGTAAAATACGGAATAGTCCTATCCATGCAGTCCTTCAATGATTCACTCTTGGGTAGCTTTCTGTGGATGGAAATTTCTTTCTTTTCAATGGATCTGATGAGTGACTCACTAACAGAAAAGCGAAGATCTTTGAGATACTTTCTGTACCGCTGGTCGTTCCCAGGATACTGAGGAGAAAATGACGAGCACGGTGGCGGTCTGACAGCATATCCGCGTCGCCAAGCCTTGAATTGTTCGTCACCATGACGTTGCTTGACCATTGCCTTGGACAGGCCAGTTAGTTCTCCATACATTCTCTCGTTTAGACCTGAAAAAGAGGGAGTGATGACGTCAATGAAATTAACGCCGAAAAGGAAGAAATGGCATTGTTCTAGTGTGATACTTACGCCAACTCTTGATAATCGGAAGCCACAAACAATCCATACTGTCCATCACGAGCCAAGCAGTCTCAATTGCCCTACTTAACCAAGATGTATAAACAACATCAAATTCAAACCCGTGGAGCTTTAGTAGTCTGCCCGCTGCTTTTGCCTCTTCGACTCCCTCTACAGCGAGTGGTACATCGTCCCAACCAGTAAAAAGACCTATGTAAAAACGACATAGAAACAAGTGTTACCAAGGACGAGTTCATAGATTCATGCAAAATTATACATGTCAATGTCATTGGTTTCTTACCAAGTTTGTTATTTTCAGTTTTTCCGTGCCTAATCATCACAATTACCGACGAGCTCCGCTGAATTGGCACGTCACCGATCCCCGGCACTTTTCGCGCAGCTGGAAGAGGGTCTATATTAATGCACGCACTGTCACTGTAAACAATTTCAACCTCGCCACTGTCTATTTGAGCGCCTTCTACGTTATCGGGCTCAACTTCAAACGATGGACGGTCAGGATCAAAATACTCTCCATCTTCAACATCTTTCATGCCCTCTTCCCATACCTTGTCCATATCCACTAACGTTAGCTTACCATCAGTCCCGTCATCTTCCTCTTCATCAGAGTCATCTACAAACTGCTGCGCCCAATCTTGAACCTTACGTTCTGCTTCTAACTTCGACAACGAGCTTTGCAAAGGGTTCAAGCCATAGTTGGTTCGCTCCATAACCTTGCTGTAGTCGGGAACGTTGTCACACCACTCCTTCTCGTTTTTAATTGCCTGTTTCAACAGTCCCGGCTTCTCAAGGAAGCAACCATTCATATGCATTTGAACAACATTCTTTTGATCATGACTCGGTGGGATTGGATCCAGATTCTTGTCGAATTTGTAGACGATAGGAATACCCGTTGGTATGGCTATACTTTGGATTTCTTCATCACCAATGTCATCAATAATCTTTACCAATCCACGAAGAGTGTTGGCATGAGCTACCACCATAACATTCTTCCCACAGGCCAACTCGTACGAAATCTTGTCCACCCAAATCTTCTTCGTCCGATCCATACAGTCCAGTAAACTCTCCGTCAACGGGATCTGCTCCGGAGTTAAATCTGCATGACTTCTATCGCGTCCAGGATAATACTTATCGGCAGGAGTTAACGGTGGCGGTCGTGATTTCAGCGATCCTCTCCACTCTTGAACCAACTTTGGTCCCAACCGCTCGGCAGTTTCTGTTTTACTTAACCCAGTTAATGCACCATACATCCTTTCGTTTAACCTCCATGATTTGAATACGGGTAAATGCACCTCATTCATTTCCCTTATTAATATCCACGCGGATCGAATGGCACGTTTCAATCGTGATGTAAACACTACATCGACCTTATATCCCCCCTCCAACAATAATCGTGCCGCATGCTCCACTTCTCGATAACCCTGGGGCGACAAGTCCGGATTAGCCCATCCAGTGAACGTCTTATTGGCATTCCACTCACTTTCTCCGTGCCTTACCAAGATAAGTGTGCCTGGTTCGACAGTCCGGTACTCGCCGAATAAAGCACGGTAGGGTATACTAAGCAAACTTTTGAGTATTGATCGTTTTTTCTTTCCGAGCATGTTCCAGTATCCATCCTCGTCCATTTCGTCATCGTCAAATTTGTTATTGGCATCGTTATTGTCTGCATCGGCAGACTTTTTCTTTTTGACATTTCCCACGAAGGCATCACCGGCTCCAACAATAATGTCATCTTCTACCATTCGACTCACCCAATTAAGTCGTCGCTTTCCACTACTTCCAGTACCACTATGATCATCACCATCGCTGTAGCTCTTTGCCTCCACCTTCCTCCGATGTCGAATTCTTCGTCGCTCATACCGACGACGTTCACGTTTTGTCACCAAGCGGGCAGAGTAGCCCCATGCATTGGTGAGGCCAGAATAAGCCCAGGATGTTTGTTGCGGGTTCGGATATCGCTTGGATATGTAGCTGTCGTCATCGTCATTACCATCGCTTTTGTTGCTATTATTGTTGGTACTAGATTCTCCAGTATTGTCGTCCCTTTCTTCATCCAAGTTGCCATCATTATCAGTATCGATATTATTACTTGATGCGTACAGCTTAGCAGCACCTCTTCTCGAAGCACTAGGCACCAACTCTAACGACAATAGCACCGATGGCAATGGCCGAAAAGAAGATACCGAATCGGTGCGCCACCGATGTTGTGGCGACGACAACGTTAATGCATCAGCCCTACTCACTATTATTGATGCTGACGAAGCAGCCGATAGCAGCAGCGCGAATAGATTACAGTAATAGGATACCTGCATCATTGCAAACTGCCTATTTATTCGATGTAACGTTGAAATCTGTTTCAGTTGGTTGGTCGTTCTGTTATTAGAGGGTGTCCAACAAAGCCAAAATGTAAAGACTAAAGAGACCAAAATTGAGAAAATGAGTGAAGTTTAGACCTCTTTCTTGTACACCGCACCGTTTTTGTGTCCACACAAATATTGTAAAATGTAAAAATGTGTAAGAGTAAAATTCGGGGGGCGCGGGGTTTTTAGATCTACAAAAATGGGGGGAAAATGAGTGTATATGAATTTAGGGGGCAAAAGTTACTCATTTTACTACACTTTGCCCCCTTTTGGAAAATGAGTAAAAATCGACAAACGGTGTAAAAACGCACATTTTGCAAAATAATGTACAAAGTTGTAAAAAGTTAGGGTTAGGTCTCTCTCTCTCTCTCTCTCCATTAGCGCTAATTGTCTCAACCTCAAATTTTGCTCTTTATCTCTTATACGTCTTCTAAAAAGATACACATCGATCATTCATTCCGAGTTTTACACATGCTTTCTGCAATTGCCATTGCAAGAACAGCTGCTTGAGCGAGAAACATTCTTCTGCCTGCAACCACAGCGGTTTCCACATTCTCCGCCTTTGCATTGGCATGCTGCTCTTTTACGAGGACTACGTCCTGTGAATTTCTTTACTGCATCATTCAAAGTCACCCCTTTCTGCCCCAGTTTGATAAGGACGATTTAAGAAATGGAAATTTAGGATATGTCTCAGAACGAAGCTTGAGCTGCCGCGTACCTGCTGTCTCCCATCAGGTCAAACAGGCTTCTCACTTCTCACAAAAGTTCTTGGTGCACTAGTCATACAGCAAATGCTCAAACTCAGTCCCCTTCAGCGTCTTTACAACTTCCACAAAGTTTGAGACAATATCCTGACGCCCTTTCAAATGAGTCGATGCCAAGTCAAACGTTGCTCGAACATCATCCACTGTCAGATCTTCCGTTGGGCCAACTCTCAAAAATCGAAATATTTTCATCCATTCCTCTGCATTCTCTAAACGGTACAATTTTTCATACGAAACATGAACATACTCTACACCAGTCGCTCTCAGAATTTCCCGAATCTTGGCATCTTGTTGTGCCGTTACATTTAACCAATGTGTTAGGTTTTTTCCGATTGGCAGAGTGACACCCAGACTAGCCGCAGCGGAATGGCCCTTGATACAGTCAACATCGTCAACTTTGCAATGTGCTGCCAAAGTCAGATTATGCTGTCCCCTTTTAGTCTGTTCTTGTTTGCCAAATAAGTTGTGGCGTAAGTTGGATATCTTTCGGTCCAAGGGGTTTCGTGTCAAATATACAACTTTTATCTTTGGATTGACACTTCCAAGTGCTTTTAACCCTTCAATGGCATAATCGCTTTTAAATGACTGCATACTGGAGAGACAGAGAGAGAATAATTAGAAAACACTTTAACTGGTGTGAAATGAACAATGTAAAAAAAGAGAAATGTACTCACTATGGCTTCCACTGAAAACCTGCAATGCCGGATTCGATCGTTACATCACGTCTACGCCGTTGAATATGACAAAGTGACTGAATAGTCCAATTATGGTAGGCAAGCTGACATTTCTCCAGACATGCAAAGAATTGTTCAGTTTTCTCCATAGTTTGTCCCGTTCTTTCATATGCAATGTTCCGTTCCCCCGTCAGTGCCGACATTGTCGACCAGGTAATACTACTCCCACTTCGACCTAATGACATTAAGACAACGGGGATCGGCCCTCTCCCTCTTTCGTAGAATGCACAAGGTTCTGTCCATGTCCAATCCTTTTTACATTCTGGCATTGCGACACATTGGTGTATAATTGCATCTCGTTCACGTTGTTGCTGCCAGTCGCCATCGCCCCGCTGGAGATGCTGGATATTGGGTGAATTTTGAATTTGATAATCGAGACCGTTATTCAGTAGCACGTGGATGGTTTGAGGCATTGGAACCAATGTGGAGACGGTCGATAGTAGAATTATCATCACCGCCAGTTTAGTGGTAAACCGCATTGTTGGTTCCCTCATCTCATCAAGTTGTCTCGCAGGTCTCATTAGGCTTTCGCTCATAGTGCGCTAGTGCGGCGCCGCACAAAATTTAGTTGCAGAA
>JALLBH010000435.1:0-20922 GCA_036940005.1 Skeletonema menzelii | reverse complement strand
GAGCTGACGCAGGATTCTGCTTCAACACGTGGAGTTGACTCGACTCACACCATCAGCCTGGCTGCCTCAGTTCCCCTTTTTGCGCTGCCGCACTTTCGTAGCCCGGGCCCGGCGCCAGCCCGGCGCCGCTGCGCCTTATCGTACTTAAGAACTGCGTACCAAGCTGTTTGTGATATTGACACCAAAGATCCATGCCATGTCCTTGTCTAGAGTATCTAAGTAAGTAGCTCGGCCTCGGCCCTTATTAAAAGTAAACCATGGCAAGCCACGGCCGCGAAAAGAAAGATAAACCTCAGCGACGCAAGAAGAAGAATAAAGATGGCCTACTAAGTACACAAGACAACACGGATGATGATGGCGGAGTTTTACATGACATGGATCTTCCTGACGATTGGACAGTTGCAGCTTCCTCTGTGGCCTCGTCCCGTTTCGGATTGGATGACGATGATTTGCTTCTTGATGATATAGATGAAAATAATGTTGAAGAGGTGAACAGATCTCTTGAAGCTGCTGCGGCTCGTGCGGCAAAATTGACAGAAGCGCTATCGATTGCTACGACAATCACATCCGAGAAGCGAGCTACTAAGCGAGAGGGTGGGTATCGTGTTTTATTCAAGGCAATCACGCAATATGCAACTGGTAATGAAGGAATGGAAATTTTAGAATCACGATGGGATATTGTCCTAGAGGCATGCTTGAATACATTGCAGGGGAAGGGGAATTCAACTCCAGCAGAGCAATATGCAGCTTGTAGAGTGCTTGAAGCATCTTCAGTTGTGCTCGGAGAAGATAGAGATGATATTGTAGAGAAACTTAACGGTCCTTTGAAGAAGATTATCAATGCAACTGGAAGAGTAGCACAAGTACGCTCTGCAGCTCTTCGATGTTTGGCCATGGTACATTTCATTTGTGGAACGAATTGCTTGGAAGTGGGGGAGGATGCGACAGCAGTCTTGACGCTTTGCGAAAAAGTTAGCGCAGAAAGTTATAGGGGAGAGACGGTCAGTCCAATTTTACGCGCTACAGCATTAGATTGCTGGTCGTTGTTGAGTACAACCTTTCCTGATGCATTTATTGCGGCAGGAGATAGTGATGATGATTTCAATCTAGGCCAGGGGTTGCAGTTGTTGCCATTACTGGCGGAGTGTTTAGACTCAACGGATCAATCATTACGACGCTCAGCGGGGGAGTGCGTCTCGATGATACACGAATGTAGACTTAATTTGGGCATGGCCGAGGAAGAGGCAGCAAATAGAACCGAAAGAGCTTATCGTAGAGGCAGCTGGGATGGAAGTGAGTGGGAGGTGTTGATGGATGAGGTGAAGCAACGCATTGCTGAATTATCAGTTGAATCTGGGCATCACATGAGCAAAAAGGATAAAAAAGAACAACGAGCGACATTCCGAGATTTCATGTCCACTATTGTTGATGATGAGAGTCCTGAAGAAATTGTCAATTGGCGAGGAGGAAAAGTCACGCTCAACTCCTGGCAAGAGATTATTAAATTGAATTTCGTCCGACACTGTCTACAGGGAGGATTTCAAATCCAATTAATGACAAATGAGACGCTTCAAGCTATATTTGGGGCTGTTTTTGACGGAAGTGGGATGCCACTGAATCAGTTGGAGAAGAGGATGTATATGTCCAAAACAAGCGAGGCGGCAAAGGCAGCAGACAAGGCAATGACAAAGCAACGTCGAACTCGAACGAATGTGAAGAATCATTTCTTGACTGCTGACGGGGAAGACATATAAGTAGATAGATCGAGATGTTTCTCGAGATGACATACATCTGATAGAGAAGCCTATTGCAAACAAGCCAGCTACAAATCAGTTCTACTCATGCATTTAATACGTATTGTAGTTTAGTTGAGCACTTTGATACCAGCCTTTAAGTATCTCGGATATCATAGGTACTTATGGTACTACCTCTAGCTTCATCAGTATGTACCTATGTACTTCGTTCCTTACAATCAAGATCCACGTAGGTCGGAACTGGTATCCAAAAAGGAGGCCCAATATTAGGCCGCAACTTTTCTTCATTCAACCGTGGAACGGTTCTCGGGATCGCCTATGCACTTTTGCAGGGCGGTTTGCTGGTTCGCTCTTATCATAATTTGCATAACACAAAATAGAAACCATGTTGAAACACATCAAAGATTACTCTGTCGAAGAAGTTGGCCTATGGGTTACAGCGCAAGGGCTAGACCCCTCCAAATTCATGTCGGAAGGAGTCGATGGCGATCTTCTTCTTTCCTTATCCATCGACGATCTCAAGAATGATCTAGGCCTATCTAGTCTACAAGCAAAGAAGGTCATGAAGAATATTGAATTTTCGAAGAACCTCGCCGAGGGTAGTGGAGGCAGAGAAGATGATGAAAAAGTGAAGGAGTTGGAGGTCAAAGTAGAATCATTAGAGGGTGATGTGAAAGCAAAAGATAATGAGATTGCCGATCTCAAGAAGAAGATGGAAGAGATGAACATGGCAAAACAGAAAGCTGTTGCACCTACACCGACCCCAGCTCCAAAGCCAGCTCCAGCTCCAGCTCCTCCTCAGCGTCGAGGACCAGGCGTCGTTGGAGGTGCGGCAAGAGGTGCCGCTGGAGGAGCTATGAAAGGAGCCATCGCTGGTGCAATTCTGCCAGGTATGGACGCAGCGGACGGTGCAAAAGCTGGAGCTGCTGTTGGTGCGACGACTGGAGGATTGCGTGGCATTCGTGGACGTCGGCGCTTTGGATGAACAGACTCACGAACGATTTTTTATCTGCTGCAAGTTTCAAAAGAGATACAGCCATGTATAGCGCGGAGTCATGTACAATGAGTGCTTCACCGACAAAGTAGGAGTGACTTGATGACTAAGATCAAACAATCCTCCTCGCTCTTGGATGATATCATGCAATCTGTAAATACACTGAAGCTTAATCAAGAAGTATCGTAAAATCTAACAGAATTTTTGTGATAAGTACGTCGTCTGGCGGGCTTCAGGCGAAGTTGGTTTTATCCAAGTGTCATGTTGATACCTGTCACTCCAACCATCATAGCGTTCAATATAGTTATTATATACAACTTCCCTGATCGCATTGGCGTCTTCTTGCCCTGCCTGAAAGTGGACTAGAGAGGGAGGCTTTTCACTCTTCGCACTCTTCTCATTCTGAGGGTCGTAGCCAACCTTTGGCCGGCCGGACGGGATCTTTTAAAGATCGGGTATCTGATAGGGATCTTGGTTATCTAAAGAGCGTGAACTACTCACTTTGCCTCCTCATTCAATAGACCGAAGTACAAGGAGTATCTCTTACATAGCAGCATCGATCCCTCGCGTACATACACTTGATTGACACACTGGCACGATGAAGACGGCATTTCATTTCATATTTGCAGCTCTATTGCTCCTCTTTTCCCAGGGAGAAGCAAAACAAACTCTCCATGAAGATCTTTTGGAGGAATGCGCAGGTTGGGCGGAAGTTGGTGAGTGTTCCAAGGTGAGTGTATACAGAGACAGATCGCCATTTTGATCAAGAAACATCCCGAATTCGCAGCGCCTAACTTTGATGATATTATTTTCAAGAATCCGAAATACATGAAAGAGAATTGTGCTGAATCATGCATGTGGCAAGCTGAAGAGGATAAACGAACAAAAATGGCAATTGGTAAGTATTTTATTTCCACGATCATTTACTATGCTTCCATTATCTGCCTACACCACGGACACTAATATTGTCTTGACGCCCAAAAACATTACAGAGGAAAAACTTGAACACATTCATTCATTCTTCGATTTAGAGGCGGAAGATATTGACGAGAAGGTAGTAAAATTTGACCAATTCAAGGGGAAAGTGACAGTGATCACGAACGTGGCAAGTTTCTGCGGGTACACGGAATCACATTACAATGGATTAGTCGAACTCTATTCACAATTCAAAGCATCGGCTTTTGGGTTCAATATCCTAGCATTTCCCTGCAACCAATTCGGAGAACAGGAGCCTAAGGAGTGTGGAGCCATTAAGGAATTCGCACTATCAAAGGGGGTAGAGTTTACTATGATGAATAAAGTCGATGTCAATGGAAGCGAGGCAAGTCCTGTGTATCTCTACCTGAAGAAGGTTGCAGGCCCACCTCGTATAACTTGGAACTTTGCAACCTACTATGTTGTTCGCCCTGATGGTACTGTTAACTCTTATTCGGGAGTACAACCTACGGAATTGAAGGAGGTGATCTTGGAGGCAATGGGTATGGATAAGGATGAACTCTAGAGAATTACATATAATATATTATATACTAGTAACATCATCCAAATCAATGTTACTTGCATTTACATCCCATCAAAGATATCAATGTTCGAATGGCTTACATAGGTAATATTATTGCCTCTAGAGAGATAAGTACTTATTACTTCAAACTCATTCAGCTTTCTCTGTTGACCCTCGGGCATAGAGAGTAGAAACTAAAATAATCATATCGTATCAAGAGCTCTTGCTTTCAAAGCAACAAGTAGCAACAAGGTTTCGCCTCCTCTCTATCTAATGCTAATGTTCATGGTCAAGCAAACTAATTGGGAATCTTCCCAATAGGGATGCAAGATCTATCCAATTTGCGTCGGTGCGCGCGCGCCCAAAATAAATCTCGTCAATCGTCCCAAATCAAACCAAAGCACGAGCACCCCCTAACACGACCATGACCATGACCATCAAAGCCGGGAGTAGGCGACAGCCGCCTCTGGTGGCTCATAAAATACGTTTGTGCTGTAATAATCGTCTAAACAATGTTCTCTCTTCAGCACCTTTTCTACCACCTGACCGCCATCGCCATCGTGGCCACCGCATCATCACCTACATACGATACGGCCTGGTCTTTTATCCATCTGCCAACAAAAACAAACGTTTCACATGCTCTCTACCAATATTTATCTACCTCAACAGATGACTCTTCAAGGAAACTACAAAAGTTCGATGCTCTCAATGAAATTTTTGCAGAAATTAGTCTAGATCTACCCGATGCCACCGTGGACGACAGATCCGGGCTCGAGATCACTATCACTGAGATCGTATGTCGTGATTTGAACGTTGGAGATATTCAGATTGACCATGAAATTCAATCACCCACATCACAAAAGGTTGGGGTAGATATAATTGGGATCAAAATCATGTGCAATTTTCGTTACGCGTACCGTTGGACCATCTTTTCTGGTGAAGGCGCGGGCAACGCTCTCTTAGACTCTGCATCAAATGCATCGATTGATTTTGAGTTCAAGTCGAAAGATTACACCATGCATCCACCTACAGATGTGGATATTGCTGAGTGTAGCACGGATGTTCAAATCGCTGATATGAATTTCGATGGAGATGGTCCGGGAATCCTTTCTGGTATTCTAAACTTGTTTGAGGGCTTGTTGAGAGATACAATCGAGGGCGAATTGAATGCCGTGGTCTGCAGTGAACTGAGTGGGCTAGGAGACGAAGCACTCGATGACTTTCTACTTTCTATGTCTACGCATCTTGATGCGTTCCTCGAACCTCAAGTTGCAGCAACCGATCCTTTGTACTTTGAAGATAGCTTGGAGCTTCATGCAGGTAGCGACGGCCCCCCTCTCTACGTTGACTTTCAAGAAATGAAGAACGGGACAGGTTTGATCAGCTCTGCTTGGAAGGAACTTGACCAGCTATTCATCGTTTCCAATGCAACAGAAGGAGTGCCATTCAACAACATTATGCGAGACTACGTTCTTGACGAAAGTGGAATGCTAGAGATTGATCCATCCATTTTATCAAGATCCGAGTCTTTTTTCGATGGTCATGATATGTTGACTGAAACATCAATGTCTATCAAATCCGTCAAAATCAAAGGATTAGACTCCTTCACGAAGATGGATGTTCTCAAGGCAATTGGGAAGTACACTTTAAGGAATTCAGTCCAGCTTGACTATCTCGACATCGCGTTGGACATTGAATCAGTGATGAAGGCTTCGTCCAAAGAGGATGCTGTTATCGTTGCAGAGAATTCTCCACCAATCACAGAGTTGTTCACGGTTAACTTGAAAGTGACTGACATTACTGTCGACTTTTCACTCTTCCTAGGTATCAACTTGGGCAACCTCGGGGACCTGCGGCTCGGATCAGTACTTGATATGACGTCTATCCTCCCTTGTCTTTTGAATGCAATTGACAATCTCTCCGTCACTGAATTATCAGTAAAAGTGGAAGATATGGTTCCTCCATCCCTATCCGGATTTCTGGACTCAGGTGTTGATTATCTCATCTCAAAAGGAGCAAAGTCGTTGTTTCATATGTACGAAGCCGTGTTGATCCGCGCAATGCCCAACTTCTTTGATTCGTTTGTTCGCGAGAATGTGAACAAGTTCTTGATTGATTTTGGAGGAGTGGATGCATGCCCTGAACCTGACTCATCATTGAAGGGTATCGTTGACTTTCGAGCCTTACTTTTGTCAGCGCAGCGGTCAGTCGAACTGCTTGGTCGCGGAGACTCGCCATATGGTAGTCTCGCCAGAATCATATACGGTGTTGTAGAGAAGGTGATGGCCGCATCGGATGAAAATGGTTTGTCTGAGATGAACGGCATTATCTCAACCATGACAACATCAGGCGACCTCAGTTATCCTGGAGAGCTGTTCGGAAAAAAGGTGAATGTTGCTCTAAATGGATTGAATGCTGCAATCGAGCTCTCGATGAAGGATGTCATGATTACAAATATTGATACCCTAGGCGCTCCAATCACCCTGCTGCAACCAATGAAAGGAGAGTCGAGCGTTCTGAACAATTCAGGTTCGATTGGGGTTTCAAAGCCTTTGCGTGCATCCTTTACGCTCAAGATCAAGGGCGAAGGTGACGAGGTCAAAGTCAACAATGAACTTGAGTTGGGCATTAGTCTGAGCAGCGTGGACATGATGCTAGAAGTTCTTGCCGAAATTCAAGAAATGGCCTTCCTTCAGTTTCCAATCAAAGATTTCACAAATATGAATTGTTGGCTTGCCATTGTTGCTAGGCCTCTCTTGAATGACTATGGAGTCCGTGTGGGCGAGGACGATTCTGGGATTGTTCTTCGAAAAGTCTCTGTAGCTGTCGCTGAGGCAGCTCTTGATTTGAAATGCGTTGAGTGCACGTCTCCACTGTTACTAGGTATGCAGGACGTCTTGACATCGCAAAAGGGGATCGATGATACAACCCTTGTGGCCAATAATGTATTTGAATACCTCTCAACAGTGATCGAAGGCGATTGGGTTCAAAACATCATCGACAAAGCCGTTTACGAGGCTGCGATGAAATGCCCTCACAGTCCAACTTACGACAGAGATTTCGTTGGGTTGCAGTTCGATAAACTTGTTGCCTCCCAAACAAGCGAAGAATCTATCAGTTTTCTAATTGCAATCATTGCTGTGGTGGGTACCTTGATTATTGTTGCACTCCTGCTTGCGGTATCTACGAAATGGGTGTCAAAGCGCCGTCATCAACAATGGCTCAAGATGCTCAGCAGGCAACAATTGCTTGTGCTCGAAAAGATTCAACTCGACGACAAAGCGCGTGAAAAAGATTTGAACAACAGAATGCAGGCAATGGTATTCAGCGAAGATATACCATTGATAATTCGGCTCTTCATGCCGTTTGTCATCTTGGGGAATATTGCACTCTTCTTATCAGGTCATCTAAGTCTTGGTGGGACGGTAAACATCAGCGGGGGGTTTGCAGGCCAATCATTCAATGTTGACGGCTTCTTTGAATTCTCAATGGTAAAATCGACGATCGAGATGTGGAATGCAGGCGCACGGGCATTAGCCATCTTGATCGTCATCTTCTCGGGGTTGTGGCCTTACACAAAGCAACTGATTACTCTCACATTGTGGTTTCTCCCAACAACAAGAGTGTCATCAAAACGACGCGGCAAGATTCTCCGTTTGCTTGATGTCTTGGGAAAATGGTCAATGGTTGATGTGTTTGTGCTCTTAATGACTCTCGCATCCTTTCGTGTGTCTGTTGAGAATCCAGAAGTCAGTTTCCTTCCAGAAGGGCTCTACTCTCTCCAGTTGTTAGTGGTTCCTTTGTGGGGTTTGTATGCAAACATGCTCGCCCAATTGATCAGCCAAGTCTCAAGTCATGTCATTATCCACTATCATCGCAAATCTGTGAAAAACGCAACAAGTGCTCAAGAATCAGAGTGGAACATTACATCAAGCGATGAAACAGAGACCCTCTCCGCTGCTCTTAGAGAACATCAATTCAAGCTTGATTACGAAGCCTCGACAAAGCGAGCTACCGTACGCAACAGCTCAGAATGGGTGCTATGCGCAGCATTGCTGGCATTTGTAGCCCTTGTTATTTGTGGATGCGTGCTACCATCGTTTAGCATTGAAATGTTGGGACTTGTAGGGTTGGCTGTCGAAAGTGGAAAACAATTCCAAGAAGAAGCAAAGATTTATTACAGTGTATTCGGGCTTGCAAAGATGATAATGGACGAAGCTCGCTATCTCAGCACTGCCTCTGACTTTGTTGGATTAGGTACTCTCGCTTCACTCTTGGTGATCACAGCCTTCCTGGTCCCATTGGCACAAGGTGTTTCTCTCTTTGTTCAGTGGTTTATGCCAACAACAAAGAAACAAAGGGAAACTAACTTGATTGCAAACGAAATCTTATCCGCGTGGCAGTACATGGAGGTGTACATCAGCTCGATAATTGTCGCTGCTTGGCAGCTTGGGGGCGTTTCTGAACACATGATCAATGCCTACTGCGGCTCATTACAGAATTTCTTTACCGGGCTATCTTACTTCAAAATCTTGAAAGAGGAAGATGCTCAATGCTTCCGAGTGAACGCCAATGTTGAGATGGCGTCGTGGATTCTCGTTGCCGCATCGATTGTGCTATTGCTATTGAATCATTTCATCTCGTCAGCATCTAGACAAAAAGTTCAAGACGAGGAAGTCTCAATTGACAGACGGTTTCATAGTGATCGTTGGGAAATAAGCACCAAAGCTTCGGTCACATTCGAGGAAGATGAGGAGGCGGTAGAAGCTGCATCGCCAGATGCAGATGCAGATGATCGTGAGCGGACGATTGATATTGCGGTTGTGCCTCCTCGTTTCACTGACTACTACTTCTATGCAATTACCAAGACGGACTCCGAAGAGTTTGTGAAAGCAGTCACCTGGGATATATAGTCTCATTTGATATCCCCCTATTCTTAAGGTATCAAGACAAATCATATAAATATGAACAGTAGAAAATGAAATAAAATTATTATTGATAACTATGTGAACATTCAGTGTGTTCCAAACTTGGCATGTGGATTGTTCAAAGGTCGATAGAGGAAATCACTTTTCAAATACGCTGTTACAGATGGCACTGCTTCCACATGCTTCATGTATGAATCGACCCAACCTTCATGCTCAGATGGTTTGGTTTTGAGCTCTCTCTGTGCAAATAGAACCTTCCGAAGAAAGCAATACAATTTGATATCCAAAATGTTGATCTTGGCGTTGGGTCCATCAATGAGTGCATTACCATCGTTAGCAATACGGCCCCAAACTGCGAGCTTTTTCGGTAAGCCCACCTTGATAAACTGTGCAATCACATCAGGACCACCGACATAACTTTGACTGATAAAGTAGCCATCATAATCTTTGAGCTCTTCGCTGAGCATCTCGAAACGGTGTTCAGGCATACTTGTGGGTAAAAGATTGTATTGGCGTCCGACATGTCGAAATATGGCTTCAGATTGGACCAATTTGACAGAATCGCCTTCCATGTAATAAGGAAGGTTTGGAAATTCCAAAACGCCGCTGCTGTCAAGGATTTGCTTTGCATCCAACCATGCCTTTTTGTATGATGCCGAATCGTTGGGATCCCCTGCTTCAATTCTTACATCCACGAAGTCCACATTTGCAACCGCCAAAGCAAGCCTGATCGGATTTGACCATCCGGCTGAGTTCCAGTAGACAAGTGTGTGCTTGCCATATACGGGAGCAAGAGGGATATCGTCTGACTTGGTAATCGATAGCACCGTCATTTTGAAGAAGGTTTGTGGACTGTGGACTGTGCTCATGCTGTCGCTATCAAGTCCATCATCTCTTCACCGCCATTTTGAGTATTAGTTCCTACGTCTGTGAAGAAGCCTCAAATCGTGCGCTGCGATAGAAACTGCAACTACGCTACTGCATCAATACTGAATGCTACCTCTCTCCAAGTTTACAAGGGCAGAACCAAGCAGCGTGCAGTCACCAGGCAGGCCTTCTCTCTTGAGAGCGTAACAGTTTGGCCCGATCAATAGATAGACCGACGATGGTGCGGCCAATCTTTTCCTTGTTGCTATCTCTTCGTCACAAAAATCTGTATCATCAAAGAACGCATTCAATTCTCAAATCAATGAGCAATGATGGAACATCAGAGGGAGGAGTAAAACCAAAGAGAATCTTTTGCTATGGCGATTCTCTCACAGCTGGTACGGCTCCTCCTCTATATGATTTGTTCCCCTACGGACAAAGTCTCGAAAGTGAATTAGGTGATGACGTCGTTGTCAGGTGGAAAGGATTACCCGGCTGGACAGCCGGGTCCATGGTTGAATATCTGGACGACAACAATGTAGGCTTACGTGCTGCAGTAAATGGAATTGACAACCCGCCTATATCACTTGTGATTATATTAGCTGGAACTAATGATATCGGATTCTTGACTTCTTCCATGACAACTGGTAGTGCACCCGATGTTACTGAAGCTGTGAAGCCTATTGTAACTATGCACAAGGCATGTCTTGATATCACAAAGGGAGAACACAAAATACGCACGCTTGCCGTTGGAATTCCTGGAAGCGCATGGCAGCAGTTAAATGCATCGGCATCAAAGCTAGCAGCTGATATGAACTCATCAATTCAAGAGTTTGCACAATCATATCCTGATGGGTTGGCGAGCTACACTGACTTTCCATTTCCGTATGAGAAGAACGATTTATGGTGTTCTGATGGTCTACACTTGAGCCCAAAAGGTTATACGCGCCTAGGAAGGGATTTGGCACCTATTGTGGAGAAAATACTAGAAAAATGCAGTTAATGAATTTCAACCGTTAGCACTAATAATCTATTAAGAAGTATAGACCTACATGGACGAATCTATTATAAAACCCACAAACAACCACGTTAAAGTTCGTCAGTCAATCTCTCAATCTTACTCCAGTTCTTGCGCATCCCACAAGACTCTAGACAGCGGTCATCCACAAACGAACGGAAGTAATCCGCGTACAATGTACATAAACCCTTGCGCGAAATAGCTTGACACCACGCCCATTGGGATTGGCGAGGCTTTGTGATCGTTACATCATAGTAACCACTCTTCACTTTCTGTGGCCCAACTGCCGAAGGATCACGTTTGGCTCCAGTGATGACAAAGTCGCGTGCACGCGCCGCCTTGATTGTGGCGTCCTTGTGGAAGAGCGCAGCAGGATAGATAGTATAATCAAACAAAGCCTTCTCAATGTCCTCTTGATCTTTCAATTGTTTGCGCTCTTTGACTTTGGCACGATCAAGTTCACGTTCTTCCGCCCGAGAATAACCAGGTGAGCGGTTGCTAGAGTGCTTCTTTCCTAAAGCTGTGTTGGGAGTGAAATTCATCAAGAATGACTCCAGATCTCCAAGGGGGATAACACCCTGAGGGGAATCTCCACATTGTTCCTTTTTCGTCTTGTCATCCCCGACAGCATGCAAACATACCTTAACCTTGACAATTTCCTGACGCTGACGTTCTGTCAACATGTAAATGTAATTTGATCCTCCCTGCACAATAGGTGCAGTTACTTCATTGGCATAAATTTCAGGAGTTGTAGGCATCTGCTCTTCAGCGAAGTATACCCACCATTGTCCACACTCCTTCTCTCCGTGACAAACATCAGAGACTCCCCCCGACCCAGACAAACTGCCTGGAATCCACGACATGTCAAATGAATCTTTGCAAATTTCCCACGCAGCTGGGTGGAAGAAGTCACCGTGCATTCTCCACTTGGCTACTTTGTTATTCTCTTCACTCACATATGATACACGAACGAAGGATGGGATGAGGAATGGACTCGAAGCATCACTTGACAACACAACGGTAACACCATCTTCTTGCTCTTCTTTTGACAACTCAGATTTGGTAGAGGTAGCTGCAATAGCCAAATCGGCAGAAGCCTGAAGGAAAGCATTGACACTGCGGATTGTAACCAATGTCGACCACTTGAAAGCGACATACAAGTCATGATCATCGCTACTGATCAAATCCGGATGAGTATTCTTTTCTGCAGGATTGAATTTCTTCAAATCAACTTTCTCATCAGTCAAATACGGAGGAGACAGCGTCAAATCTTGCATACGTTGTTCCATGAAACCACTCTTCAAATCATGACACACATCGGCAGTCTTGGCGTTGGCCGTCACAACAACCTGTACTGGACTAGCACGCTCTTCAACCTTGGCGTCACTTCCCTCTTTCACCATCATAGGATCAGCCTTACCACCGCAATTAGGGAGCATACTATCCATCCAATCAGTCCAAACTCCAGGAATGGGCTCACAAACCAACACCTGCACACGAGCGGCAATTAATCCCGAGGCACACATGGCATCAATCTCTTGCAAATTCCTCTCCAAATGTGTTGCGGCAGTTTCCTGCTCGGATATCCAAGGTCGAGGTTCCACAGAGTGCGGTGCAGGGGGGCGCGTTTCCCATAACATTGTGGTCAATCGACCTGCCCCAACAGTGTTCAGTGTGAATAGAATGCGGCATCGATCGGCATCATCTTTGTAAAGTTCAGACCACACCGAGCCCTCCTTGCGATCAGGCCTACTTACACTTCCCATTGCCAAACAGTTATCCAAAAGACGTTTGTAGGATGCCATTTCATCGGTGGGGATCTCACTTGATTCTTTCCCAAAAAAGGTAGAGTACTCCTCTCCCCCACCAGCATTATCAATGAAACGAGATGATACTACACCGGAGTCATCGCGTCCTTCGAAGGAGTCGGCCTTCTTGCGTGAGCGTGAGTAACGGTAAAAGTATTTCTATGGAAAGAGCGGAGCAATTCGAAGGATACACAATATGAGAAAAAATGTTGAAGAAGTAATGAACACAACAATCCAAAGTAACGGAGGGGTTCAGATTAGTGATTCTGATGATGATAATTGGTCCTCAAGCAAAGGGTGACTTCGAGCTTCGGATGAACTATGCTATGAAATTATTGTTTCTTCATTCCCCAATTTTTGAACGGTTCATGACATATCTATTGTGTATGATATAACATAGCAAAAACCAAAGAAACGATATGGTCAACTCACCTGCAACGGTCCAGTGTACTCAAACCAATATTTCACTTCAGCGGGAGGTGTCTCCTCCATCAATTTCGTACGTGCTTTTAGGTCTTCAAACAAATCCTTCATGTAACTCGGAGGGTTCTCTTTGGATATCTTGGCCTCTGAAGAGAGACGACGGCCGTGACCGTCCCAATTGATATAGCTGTAGGCATTGTTATTGTTGTTGGCAGCAGTAAATGTATCGATATCATGAGCAGTTGATCGAGCACTCATGTGCTGAAACGTTTCGGCAAAGGTAAGGCCAGCACTGTAGCACAACGCCGCCGCGGCAAGTAGTTTTACTGCCGTAAAGGCATTGGATGTTGAAGTGCCTTGGGCGACCTCTTCAGCCGGATCCTGCCGATGGTCGTTTATAGACGTCATTATTCTTCTGCTAGTAACAAGTGCCAAGATTATCGTTGGTTTCCTCCACACTATTATTATTATGTACGCCGCAGTGCTTCTTCATTCATGTCATGTACATACTTATACTTATGATGAGCATTGCTTCGTTCAGCCACTTGTTATTCTTATTGCCCGCCCGTTTTGGTTAGTTTACTTTGTGGAAAGCGAGAAGCGGGAGTCCGCTAAAAAAGACTGGCGTGAGAAAGAATCGCATGTAAATAGGAGCTGAAAGTAATGCTACGTGAAATAAGGGTACTTATGCTTTACTTCATTCAACTCATTGTCTACTTCTTTGCATTGGATTTGGCATCATTAATAACCTGCTGCCTCGACAAACTAATGGCTCTTGTCTTATAACTCGTATCAGCAGTATCATGACCTATACCTTCTGCTGAAAATGTTCCAATCACTGGTCGAAATAAGTTTGGAGGTAGAAATGTTGAATGCCTGTGGGGGAATGGAAACAATGTGTGAGTTTGATCATCAGACAACCCACCAGAATAAGTATATATAATCAACATACCGATCTCTTGTGATGACACCGTGGAACATTCTCGGTCGCTCTCCAAACTTGTTCAAGTGTATATCAGCATGATAGTGAAGAACTGTCATTTTAGGTTCCTTCACTTTACTACCACTGTCTCTATTTTTTCGACTGACACTCATTTGAACTGGGATATCAAACGCAACCCCACTATGTCCTATTCTCCATTTGCCCACGCGAGGTTTGTTTCGTCGAGACTCTATCACGGATGAGGCAGTATCGATTCGATCATTATCATTGTTGTTGTCATCATCAGTGACAGATACCTTGACATATCCATTTGTTGCAAACGTCATGACTTGCCTCTTTCTATATCGATTCTTTTTGATAGGCTTTTTATTGCTCCGTCCATCTCTATCAGTGTAACATTCAGGAAACAACTCGTCCCCTTCTTGGGCGAATAAGCGTGATAAGTGAATGTCTAGTGCCCATTCGTCAGTGCGCATTGGGTGTTCTTCATCGTACTGACTTGATCTTTTTTCATTGTTTTCTACATCTCTATCGTTTTGTTTTAAAGTAGGTGACAATTGATCTTCTTTGCTCTGTTGTTTACTGTTCCTATTTCGTCGCCACCGACGACGTTTCTTTTCACTTGAAGCATTTTGTTTTGTAACAGTGGACCTATATTCTGATTGATGTATACTCTCTTCCGCCTCTGACTCTTCATCTTCATCCCACCAAGAGTGTTCTCCATTATCGAAGTCTGTATTGTGATTACTATTTGTAATGTCACTTGCTCCATAAAATTCTTCTTCAGCTACCCATTTACCTTCTACACCAGGCGTGGGCTGATAGGAAGTTGATGACTGGCTTATAGCGGCAGCATAATTTGCTCTAATTTGCAAGACACACGCTGCGGCGACTAGTAGCCGCCCTAATGTTGACGCTTCCATTGCACACACGAGTGATGCTTACGGCCAGTGGCAGGCCAGTGGCAGTGGTCGATGGTCAATAGTGGATTGGAGAGAGGAGATAGTGGGATTATTGTTTTCGGTTCTCCGTGCTCCGTCGTCCCGTTTCCGGTTCCCGCACAAAAGCAAAGGTGCTCGATGTTTTGCAATAACTCGATGAAAGTTGCCGATGATGTATCATCTCTCTACATCATATTGTAGGTAACATAACAACAGCACCCCCGCCCACCGCCGGCGCCGATAAAATGTCAGGAACAAAGAGGACCGCCGATAATACCATCGACTGTAACGGCACAGAGAAGGACGCTCCTCCGCCCACAAAGAAAATGAGCGATGGCGGTAATACGACAACCCCAGATGCTGCAACGGAAGAAAAATCGTCATCCACCAATAATGACAGCCTCACGTCCAAAGACTATTACTTCGACTCGTACTCCCATCATGGTATTCACGAAGAGATGCTAAAAGATCAAGTGCGCACACGTACCTACCAGATGGCAATACTCAACAATAGACACATATTCGAAGGGAAAATTGTTCTGGATGTCGGATGTGGAACGGGCATTTTATCCATGTTTGCGGTTCAAGCTGGTGCTGCTCACGTCTATGGAGTGGACTGTTCTGGTATTATTGAATCAGCCAAGAAAATTGTCAAGGATAACGGGATGGAGGATAAGATTACTCTCATTAAAGGGAAGATTGAAGAGATCGACCTACCAGTTAAGGAGGTAGATATTATCGTGTCAGAATGGATGGGTTACTTCCTGCTATATGAATCGATGCTCAATACTGTATTACATGCACGTGACAAGTGGTTAAAGCCTGGTGGTGTTATTTTTCCAGACAAAGCTGTCATGTACATTAGTGCGTTGGAAGACGAACAGATGAAGTATGAGCGGATAGACTTTTGGGAAAATGTTTACGGGTTTAATATGAGTGCACTGAAGGAAGCCGCATTAAAAGAGCCTGTGGTAGATATCGTTGATCCAAAGGTATGTTGTATAATGTGTGCGTGAGTATGCAGTACGAACACCAATTGTTGTACTGTGCTTCCTGACCAAACTCATACTCCCCCTTTCACTCTGGAAACGTTACAGTCCATAGTGACAAGTGCAGACCATATTTTGAATATCGACCTTAATACATGCACAGAAAAAGATCTGTCCTTTTCATCCCCATTTCGAATTCAAGCAGAACGAAGCGACTACGTGCACGCATTTGTCGCTTACTTTGAGTGCGCGTTTACAAATATACACAAGCCACTTGGCTTTTCAACTTCACCGCAATCAAAATATACTCATTGGAAGCAAACAATCTTTTACCTCAGTGAGCCAATTACAGTTTGCGAAGGAGAAGAGATTACAGGAAGGATAGCGTGTAAGCCTAATGTCGGGAATGTCCGGGACCTGGACATTGGGCTCGACGTATCGTTTGATGGATCTCGATCGAAAGTAGACAAGCACATTGAATACAGGCTAAGGTGATGTTGGATTATACCAAGCGCATTACAAGAGTAAAGTGCACGCTGATTTGTTGCACAAAAGATGTTCTCAACTATATTATTGAAGTTTATGATGTAAATATTTTAGGCATACTTACAACACAACTAACTTGATGTATTCAAAACAAAACACCTTCCTCCTGGACATGCTTAAGATTAAGAAGTTAGTGTGTTACTTCATATTTTATCGGCGGTGCCATGCATAGCAAGTCATTGGGGGGCAACAACTCGACTCAAAACTCTTCGAAATCGTGCTCGCCTTACATACTGAAGATGCGCCTACACGTGTTGGGTAAATCAATAGGATATGAGCTCACGAAATTGAAGTTGCAAATCTAACGTCTAACGTCACACAGCGACGGACATCACGACCATGGCAATCACTTGCTACTAGAGTTGACTAACCAGGTGAAAATACAAGTGCAAGCGACTGCACCAAGGCTGGGTTATCTCAGAGAGCAATAGTTTGTTTTACTCTAATCGCTACGATACAAATCTGTGAAGAAGACGGGCGGCTGGAACGCAACAAAAATACACACATTTTATACATCAAAGACATGATTTCCACCCGACACAACACGGCGGCGGCAACGTTGCTTCTCCTCCTCCCAATAGCATCATGCCTAGTGCCGCAACTATCGATACGGCAAATTCAGACGGTTAGAAATTCTCAATCTAGAAGAAATACGGCTCTCTCCATAGGTATCGACCCTACAGACATCCACCATCACGTGGACGTACTCTCCAATACAGACTTCCTCCCCTCCTTGCTAACAGCTACAGCAGATATCAAACAACAAATCATTCCTAACCAATCCCTGGCACCTTTGTCCGAAACAATCCAATCTGGGCTCGTCGATGGCAAATTCGTTGAAACTATTCCCGACCTAACCGCTATGCCTGGTGGTGCACCTCGCAGCGGAAACCCATTCTTGGCCGAGTCGTTTCGAGATCTATACGATGCCACCTTAAAGACGAATCCTCGATCTGATTGGACTATGGCTAGCAGTGGAGAAGCGGTGATTGTCCCTGCAAGAGAATTGGATGTCGTGGGGCGATATGCTGATTTACTTAACCGTATCCCTCTTGCGGCGGCGGTGTATGCGCTTGTGGACTTCTTTTTGATTAATGCCGAGGAAGATATGGCTATTGCAGAATTGTTGGATGAAGATGAATGTGATGCAATTTTGGAGGTTGAGAATAAGGCTTTGACACTGAGGTTTGCGGGGTTGATTTCTGTTGTGGCTGTGACAGTTGCTTGGAGTTACATTAGTTATCATCCAGTGCCATTTTCGGAGCTGCTGTAAAAGTGGAGCGCACTTTAATATAATGGGGATGCAGCGAGTAATACAGAGACCATAGCTTGCTGTTTTGCGACAACCATGGTCAGCGTGATTCGCTGTGATTGATGTAACAAATATATCTAATTCTAATGGCTAAGCGACAAATACCTTTCTGTGCCCATATTTTGCACTGGCAATGTTCAGATAGATCGCCTTGTGAATGTGTTAGAATTAACTCTAGTGAATTCTCTCTGGCTTTAATTAAAATGCAGACCAAAGCAATCAGGCGTGATTTTCGTTTTGTCGCATGCTTCCGGGTGATTCATGGTCAACTCCGCGCAGGGAAAAAGGATAACGGCAGACTACCGCTTTACCCTTCTGCTTAATACTATCGTAACGCTTGCGAAATACCCTCGTAGCAGCAATAGTAAGTTCCTCACATTGGACATGCCATTTCTATACCTCATGGTCATGTGTGTTAATCGCATGAGAAGGGATGCAGACTGCGCGCGAGCAATGCAATCGTTCGACTCCGCATCCATGTGCATTGGGCCCTTATGAATGGACAAGGCGCTCCTCTATCAAAATTGTGAAAATGAACGTGAACGAGTATGTGAGGAGTCTGCATTTCATCAGCGTTAGTAGACGTAGATGATGACTCTCATTAGATGTAGATGATGAGCGTATGCACGTCGAGCAACACTTGGATCGGTGAAGAGTACTCGCCTCTGCTGATCGAGAAGATCAATGTTATGCTTCAAAGAGAGGGCTCGTCGCTTAACTGCCATGACTATCTAAATACAACATCAAGTTCTCGTCAATTTGATACAATCGATGAACTTTGGAGGCAAAAGACAGCCGAGTGGATGTTCAAGGTAAGAGAACGAGGTGGACTTTCATTTACGATGCAACTTCAATTATCACTCACATGATCCAACCCTGACCGTAACAGATAACTGATCATTATGATCTTGATAGGGACATTGTTACCGTTGCGATGACTTACCTCGATCGTATGCTATCTGCATCAATATTGCATCTTCGACTCAGCAAGAACCAATGCTGTCTCTTGTCAATGGCCTGCCTGAAACTAGCTATAAAAGTGAGTATTCCTGATGAAAGCGTTTGAACTTCTATCTTAGAAATGTTTGCTAACTAGTTTGTAACTCCACCTCCATACGATCCAGTTATTGGAGCCACGAATATTTACCATGAATGACATGATTAAGCTCGGGCTGAACAGCTCAATCTCTCCAGAACAAGTTGTCCAGATGGAACAAGATATCATCTTCACTCTGGAGTGGGATGTGCTCCCATCTACCACTATTGAGTTTGCTTACTATATGATTTGTATGCTTCCACCAGAAGTACCCAGGTCTACGAAGTATGTCCTTCAAGAACTGTCAAAATATTTATCAGAACTGTCAATCTGTGTTTACAATTTTGTCGGCTTCAGGAGCTCCGTCAAGGCGTTAGCCATTGTATGTGTTGCAATCGATAGCTTGGATGCTGGCAGTGCCATATCCACCGACACTCAGTGTACCTTTGCTATACGAATTTATGAGACTTTTGGATTGTGGACTCACGATGATGAGATGATAGCTATGCTAAAGGAAGAAATGAATCATCTCATCTGCCACAACACGAATTTGAGTGAGTTTGTGAATTTGATCCTCTCCTCTCACAAGGACGAAGCCAATGCGTCTGGATCACCAAAGTCCGCTGCGGTTAATATGTCTGCATCCACATGATTTAGGTAGGGTTTCGAATAGAGTTAAAGTAGTAGAATTGTTTAGAGAAGTGTAATAGTACCATCATGTTGCTCAAGCCAACGCAGCAAGACGCTTGATAGCAGCAGCACTCATGCTTCCCATATCTCGCGGGCAACACATTCGCTCATCAAGAAATTTTGCTACTGCATAAACTCCATCAACGCTTGCTGCTTTAGAGGATGCTTGTTCGAGTTCAGCATATTTCCCATCATCTGCAGTTCCGTAAATCAGTATTGTCGCAAGTGCCCTCATTGCATGGTCTAGATCCTTTTCGTCAAGAGGAATTCCCTTTCCTTCCAGTGAACCTGCTCTCTTTAGAGTATCTGTCACTATAGCCTGCCTATTATTCAATAGCGTCTTGCCCGCTTCAGCAGATGGTGTGAGAGCCAGCCATGAACGAGTGGATCGATACTCATCCCACAACTTTTGTTCAATCACTCGTTCTTCTTCAGACTGTGGCCGAGACTCTTCAATAGTAAAGTCATCCATTCGATCAATCACATCGGGAGGCACTCCTGCATTTCCATATCCAGCCATTGTCAGTACCTTCCTCCAACTTGAAGGATTGCCCTGAACTCGACATGCATAGGCCGGAACTGTCGTTTCCATTGCTGTATACCAGCTATTCAAGTGTGGATACTTTGTTGCATCTCGTGCATTCAATCCTTCATGCAAACATGGAAGTTGAGCACCATAACGTTCTAAGAAAGGTGCCCAAGCAATGTCTGCAGCGGTGAAAGATGTGCCACAAAAGAACGGCCCATCGGTCGATCCTAACAACTCATCTGTTTCCGAGAGAACACGCTCAAATTCACTCTTCCACAAAGGCTCACCGGACCAACCAAAGAAGAATGCAGCACGTGACGATGGTCTGGATTTCGATGGAAATATTTTGCGAAATTTGTCGGCTGTCTCTGTAACACCGGCGGCGGATGGATAGAGATTTCCACCAAACCGCTCATTTACTTCACGTACAAGATCCATTGACTCTCCTTGTATTTTACCCTCTGGCCATCTCATTTGAGGAGTTTGTCCCGAGAAATACGGAGGCTTCTGACCAGGTCCTGTGTTATCGATTCGAATGGTATCATATGGCACATTTAAATGTTCTAGCAAGCCATGATCTCTCACTGAAGGGGCACCATCCGTGCCGCTCTCTGTACAGCGTTGGTTTTGAGGAACTATAATTGGG